>OY804586.1:1205997-1358497 GCA_963680875.1 Bathymodiolus brooksi | reverse complement strand
ATAAAAGTGTCTTTACTATATAAACGATAGAGAATACCAAAGGGGCAATCAACAATTAACAATCCAGACAAATTGGCAACATAGACGAAGAAAAACAAAACAAAATACATCACAATATATGTTGGTCACCACTGTACATATAAACAGACAGACTCTCTCTTTCTCTCTCTCTCTCTCTCTCTCTCTCTCTCTCTCTCTGGCAATATAGACGAAGGAAAAAAAACCAAAAACACATCACAATATATGTTGGGCACCACTGTGCAGAAACAAACATAAATAACGTAAGTAAGACATGAGCCCTCCTACAACAACTGGAGGTATAGACGTATCGAACATTATGGCGTAATATATTACGTTTCCCAAAGCATTTTTGGCATTTTGCAGACATCATTGACATTCTATGTAACTCATCTGAGTTTTTTTTATTATCGTACGGGAAGCTTAAACCAGGAATAGTCAACACGTATCTAATAGTTATTTAAGTTTATATTTAACTACGGGATCTATCAGAAGACACGTGGCATGGAGATGTCTTGTGGTGTAATATTGACATGTCTACAGAAATGGTCTGTTTTAGTATGGTAAGATGTCTTCTCGAACCATGCGTGTCTGGACATTCTAAGTAACATTTGTGAACGTCTTAGACAGATTGTGTGTAAATTTAATTGTGTTATTAATTATTCTGGCTTTTTTTTATGAACATTATGATTTCATGTCGTAATGACGGAAATGAAGTTTATTTTTGCATCCTCCTGTAAGCAAGATTGAGGAATAAAAAGAAAAAAGAAAGTAAACATATCACACTGCAGGAACAATTCACAAGTCAAATAGTAAAATATCACACTGCAGGAACAATTCACAAGTCAAATAGTAAAATATCACACTGCAGGAACAATTCACAAGTCAAATAGTAAAATATCACACTGCAGGAACAATTCACAAGTCAAATAGTAAAATATCACACTGCAGGAACAATTCACAAGTCAAATAGTAAAATATCACACTGCAGGAACAATTCACAAGTCAAATAGTAAAATATCACACTGCAGGAACAATTCACAAGTCAAATAGTAAAATATCACACTGCAGGAACAATTCACAAGTCAAATAGTAAAATATCACACTGCAGGAACAATTCACAAGTCAAATAGTAAAATATCACACTGCAGGAACAATTCACAAGTCAAATAGTAAAATATCACACTGCAGGAACAATTCACAAGTCAAATAGTAAAATATCACACTGCAGGAACAATTCACAAGTCAAATAGTAAAATATCACACTGCAGGAACAATTCACAAGTCAAATAGTAAAATATCACACTGCAGGAACAATTCACAAGTCAAATAGTAAAATATCACACTGCAGGAACAATTCACAAGTCAAATAGTAAAATATCACACTGCAGGAACAATTCACAAGTCAAATAGTAAAATATCACACTGCAGGAACAATTCACAAGTCAAATAGTAAAATATCACACTGCAGGAACAATTCACAAGTCAAATAGTAAAATATCACACTGCAGGAACAATTCACAAGTCAAATAGTAAAATATCACACTGCAGGAACAATTCACAAGTCAAATAGTAAAATATCACACTGCAGGAACAATTCACAAGTCAAATAGTAAAATATCACACTGCAGGAACAATTCACAAGTCAAATAGTAAAATATCACACTGCAGGAACAATTCACAAGTCAAATAGTAAAATATCACACTGCAGGAACAATTCACAAGTCAAATAGTAAAATATCACACTGCAGGAACAATTCACAAGTCAAATAGTAAAATATCACATTACAGGAACAATTCACAAGTCAAATAGTAAAATATCACACTGCAGGAACAATTCACAAGTCAAATAGTAAAATATCACACTGCAGGAACAATTCACAAGTCAAATAGTAAAATATCACACTGCAGGAACAATTCACAAGTCAAATAGTAAAATATCACACTGCAGGAACAATTCACAAGTCAAATAGTAAAATATCACACTGCAGGAACAATTCACAAGTCAAATAGTAAAATATCACACTGCAGGAACAATTCACAAGTCAAATAGTAAAATATCACACTGCAGGAACAATTCACAAGTCAAATAGTAAAATAGTATCAAGAGGCAACATCGATACCCCTAACACACAAATGAATGATCGCTTCATTTCATGACTTGGTACAGGCACGTCAATGAAAAGTGGCGGGGTTAAACTGGTTTTATGGGACAAAACCTCCCCTATTAGTGAAAAGAGTTTGAAGATACCAAAGAGGTAATCAGAATCCGTAAATCGAAGAAGAACAGACAACACAATGGGCAAAATAAAAAGTACAAAAGGACAAACAACGATAAACAATGCATACACATAAAAACAAAGTGAAATGATGCGGTCATGCAAGTGTTTGTGAGTAAACATTTAAGGAAATAAAGTTGTGTGTTGAGTAAATCTTCAAGGTTACTTATTGTTTTCCACTGTTCAGAAGGGCCCGGGGGGCTCAATGAATTAGGTGGTTGGATTACCTAACAACTCATACAAGCTTATCACCAATACGGCGTGGGTTCGCTCCCTGGTTGTAAATTACAAAAAGGGTGCACTCGACTCGTAGCCACAAGTGATAAAGTTTACTATTTGATTGCCCATGGTCGGTGGTTCTCTCCGGGTACTCCGGCTTCTTCCACCACTAAAACTGGTCGCCATGATATAGCTGAAGTATTGCTGAAAGTGGCGTTAAGCATAGAAAATCAATCAAAAATCATCATTTACTGTGAAGAATATTTAATGTAAAACATGAAGCAAATTTTGGTAGCGAGTATATAGATCTATCTTACAAACACAATGTGTGTGGACGTGGAAATTGTCTGTATAGAAAAGACCACGTGACTTATCACAGCTTGTAACAAGAGTAACACGATGGGTGCCACATGCGGAACAGGAAACTGCTTACCATTTCGAAACACATGACTTCACTCCCGATATTTAGTGGGGTTCGTGTAACTCGATGTTTATTTTTTTAAAGAGTGATTGGTAAATCATTGTTTGTCTTATTTTTTTTGATCTGTTGACCATTGTGTTGTCTGTCCTTCCATTTATGACCTCGGAGTACCTCTTTTGTATCTTCAAATTCCCTTGTCCTTTTTCTATTGGACATTGCATTGTCTCCCCTTGACCTACGGCTTCTGATTACTCCTAACTTCAATTTTTCCTTAATGAAACTATTAATTCATAAAGTGTTTCTGATCTTATTTGTCGATTGTTCGTTTATCACAAATGTCCACATTAATTCTGATAACAAACAGACATAGTAATGTGCTGGTAATCCTCACTTTAGGGACACATCAATAAAACAGGTATTGTTTACAGATAGCATGGCTATTCTAAATTTGTAATTAAGTCAAAAGAAATATCGGATATAAAACTGTATATATTCGCACTCACAACTTCAGGGCGATATGCACTGATTGCATAGGTAGTGGTAAATCCAAATACCATACGTTATTGGTTACGACTCCCATACAGATTGCATGGCTATTATAAATGTGGAATTAAGTCAAGAGAAATATCGAATATAACACTGTATATATAAACTATGATTAGTATTCAACAACAGAGTCTACACAGGTCTAATAGAGTTGTGTTATAAGATGAGCTGTCAATACTGATTTATATAACGTCATGTCAAAAGACATAGCATATAAACCTATATATATATATATATAAGTAAACTATGATCAGTATTCATCAACATAGTCTACACAGGTATAATAGAGTTTTGTTATCAGTTGAGACGCCAATACTGATTTATATAACGTCATGTCCAGACAGCTGAACTATAATATAATGTATTTATTTGTTTATTAGATAAAACCATGTATAGCTACTTTCATCACAATTCTATTTTCAATAATTGTTATCAATATTTGATTTGATGTACGTAATTTAAACAAACATGCATTTGGGGCTATAAAGGGGTATATGAAATTGTTCGTTTTATGTCAATTATGACTATATGACGTTGTATGTTAGGGTTAATGTCATGGTGTTTAACGCCACTTTCAGCAATATTTCATTGATATCGTGGCGGTCAGGTTTATTGGTGGAGGAAACCGGAGTACCCGGATAAAACCACCGACCTGTCGCAGGGTAGTTATATTGATTGAGGCACGACAAACAAAGAACATGAAAAACTAACTAGATTTATTGTAGAAGTAGATATCGTGTGCAGTATGGGGGAACAATTATCTACTGATCTTCACAGTAATCGATAAGTTCTACAGAATGCTAATCAAAATCTAAAGAGGTATGCGTATATGTATGAGGGCCCGGGTGGCTCAACGAGTTAGGTAGTTTGATAACCTAGCAACTCATACAAGCCTATCATCAATACGGCGTGGGTTCGCGCCCGGCTTTGTAAATTACGAAAAGGGTACACTCGACTCGCATCCGCAAGTGATAAAGTTTACCAGTTGCTTGCCCATGGTCGGTGGTTCTCTCCGGGTACTCCGGTTTTTTCCACCACTAAAACTGGTCGCCATGATATAGCTGAAATATTGCTGAAAGTGGCGTTAAACACAATAAATCAATTCAAATCAAATGGTATATGTATGTAACGTTTATGAAGATAGAATCATCAACTTGTTACTCAAGGGTTGATATTTACCTGGAATACGTTCAATATAGTAACAGTCAGCCTAGCTGCTAGGTCAAATAGCAATAACGTTATTGAACGATTAGTTACGTAGCAGTGCTAGCAAATATTGCGCCAATCATATTAAATATATTTATTGGAACATTTTAGCTAATCGTATTTGTCTAGTTATATTTATAAATTATCAATCGTATTAAAAGCGTTTCCACTATCTTCAATGCCACTATTTTTACTATTTATTAGGTATATTATACCGACTTCTAATATTCTATTATTGTCTACTCCTGAGGGAACTTTCTCCTATAATGTTGTCTGGTGAGGAATAGTGCCTGTGCCAACGGCGAGGGTATTATATCTCACCAGACAACACTATAGGAAAACTGCTCTACAGGGAGAAGACAATAATATATTTAGTACATAACATCTCATTCCAGACATAAAAGAAAAACACACTCAAATTCAATATAATAATAATAATAATATTTACAATGTAACATTATATTTGCATTGCCAAACATGGCCATGCTGACAGCAGACTACAGCGCGAGTCCATTTTAAGAGAAATAAATCTAGACAAAAATATATACAAATTACGCGGGAAAATCTATGCCACAGGTATAGTCCCCGCGGGAAATCGTTTGAAACTGGTATAGTTCCCGTCGCTAGGTATAGTCTCCCGTTGTCAAGTGTACTGTTCAATAATAATACACACTGATTATCCAATCAAAATACAGCATTTTCATATGATAGGTACTAAAGACTAATATGCAATATTAACATTACTACTCATAAGCCAGAAGTAAAGAAATAAAAAACAATGAAATAAATGTCAAAAATAGTATATTGTCAATATATGTGTGTTGCTCGTTGTATAAGCTCATAATAATATCATACATTGGTAAAAAATCTCAAACTTCGACATGATTGAAAAGAAATCACTTGAAGACCAACTAGCCATGTGTATTTGTCTATATGGCATACTTATGCTGTTATTTGAAAATCAAATATGTTGATGGAAACTTTATAACAATCAGCTTAATCGTAATGCTAAAAAAGATGAAATCCATTTTTTTTTCAAGTGGAACCATTTGTAAAAGGAAAACCGATTACAACTCGATTTACGTCTCCAACTAGAAACATACTATATTGCTTCGCCAAGTATAGTCATGGGGATGATCAACTGCAAAAAGAAAAAGAAAACAAAACAATCAAATAAACAAACAACAAAAAAAACCAAAAAACCCAAAAACAAACAAGAAACAAAACAAACAAAGCAAAAACTAATCAAACAAACACCACCTAAAAATCTACAAAAACATCATCAAAATATAGGAAAGTAAAAAGGACACTGTTCTAATAAAAATCTCTAATTGTGCGCTTTAACAGAACAATTTGGATCGTCAGTCGAAAACAGACTATATTGATTCACCAAGCAAGTCCATGGAGATGATAAATTACAAAAAACAAACAAATAAGACAAACAAACAACCTCTCGTAAAAACAAAAACATCAATAAAATATAGGACTTTAATATAAAACTATAATTGTGTGCTCTCTAACAGTACGACAGCTTCGCTTTACATAAGCAACAACAAGGGAAAAAACACAAAAAACAAGTCATAGGAACAATCCCCTCTAAGTAATCCACAAAAACATCAATAAAATATAGGAATTTAAAAATGACACTGTTCTAATATAAAACTCTAATTATGTGCTCTAACAGTTTGCTTTACAATAGTAGAAACATCTTAACAGAAAATGAATCTACTTAGATGTACATATCCCGTCGGTTAGCCTCTTTACAGCCAAAATAAATTGCATTAGATCAAGAAAAATATGTTGACAATATGAAATGTGACACGGGAGGGCTTCCAGCAAGCGGATGTCATTAACTAAAGATCTGTATTGTGCGGAAGATACACGTTACTAGAAGGCTTCTAAACAATATATATATAGATCATCCATAGAGAGAATTATCTGCACAACATTATGAAGCTTGTGTAATACAAGGCCGCCCAAGTGGGAGGAACCCCGGCATTATTATAAAACATGAAGATAACAGTATCTATTTAGTAATTGTATCAATGACCTACTCAATATATATTAGCATTAAGGTGCAATACAAATCAAATAATAGACCGCATTCTACGCGTTGAATAAGGGTAATAACAAAATTACCGAACTCCGAACAATCTTACAAAGGGAAAGTCAAAACTCATAATTATATAAACAGATAAAAACAGTCAACAACCGGAAAACTGTGAAAACCGTAATGACCCTGACTTGGTACAGGCATTTCTAAAGAAATAGGGGGTTGAATCAGAATTTAAAGCACCAAACCTCCCGCTTTCATTACGGACCAATCTGAGCTTTAATACCATTCTGAACACTGAAAGCATTATGAGCATTGAAACCATTATGAACATTGAGATCATTCTGGGAATTGAAACTATTTTGACCAATGACACCAGTATGAGCATTGAACACATTCTGAGCATTGAAACCATGCTGAGCATTGAACCCATTCTGAGCATTGCAACCATTCTGAGCATTGGTCCCATTCTGAACATTGAAATCATTATGAGTATTGAAATCATTCCGAGCATTGAACCCATTCTGAGCATTGAACCCATTCTGAGCATTGAACCCATGCTGAGCATTCAACCCATTCTGAGCATTGAAACCATTCTGAGCAATGAAACCATTCTGAGCAATGAAACCATTATGAGTATTGAGACTATTCTGAGTATTGAGACTATTCTGAATACTACAACCACTGTCAACACTAAAAACATTACGAGCATTATGCACAACCTCGGAAAGTATGATACCTTCTTAGTTGTATAATTGATATAAATCGCGTCGTTAAATATTTTTCTACCTGCTTGCATTGTTGATTATCGTCCTTAAATGGAATAAATGTTTATTGGATTTTATAGCGCCTTCTGTTACGTAATCTTAAACAGGAGAATACCATAGAAATATAGATTCAACCTCTCGTCGGTGCTAACCTTAACTTTGCACACGTTTATCTAGACATTACACAAGATTGTCAGAAGTTGATTCTATATTTCTAAACTTTTCTCGTAGTTGAGATATAACAGCTTCTATTCCGGGATAGATAACTGCCATACATGTAACAGTTGACAATTCCGTATTGCTAAAATTGTACTTTAGACAGGTTTATTAAGCAAATACCTCATTAAACTAACTTTAATCCGTCACTTTTGTTTTATTGAAGTGTCTACAAGAAGGCAGGAGAGAGAGAGAGCGGTCACGTATTTTCGTGTTAGGGGTATAGATTTTGACCTCTTTCTACGATTTTTCCAATGGATTTTAGAACTGTTCCGACAGTGTGACATCTTTACTTTTCATTTTATTGATGGTAAATTATATAATCACATTGATTAAAACTGGAAGGAATCTAGCAATGACATCCTATTGAGTATTTCAGACAAGTTTGTTTTCTATTCTTATAGAAGGCATGTTTTAACACTAGGTTTAATCTCGCTCGTATTGCTGCCCCATGAATGTATTTCTTCATTTTTATTTAGTGATGAATGACAGACGATGAGTATATGATGAAGATATTATTACCGTGCTTGAGATACCAATTAAATATTGAAAAATCTCACTAAGTTTAATTCAACATCTCAAAGAAATAATTTCTTTACCAAAGTTATATCATTGGTTTCAAACGTTGTAATTAGTAAATAAACGTTAGAGAATACCGAATGGACAATCAAAAATGGTACACGAGACGAAAAAAAACAAAACAAAAACACAACACAATATGTGTTGGACACCACTATACGTAAACAAACACAAATAACGTAAATAAGACATGCGCCTTATATAATTCTGCAACAAGATACGATATAGCATGGAATCTTCTTGCAGGGAAGAAGTTATTTTATCAACTGCCAAAAACCGATGATTTATTTTTATTAATTTAAAGCCATTTAACACCATTTTCTCCTAAATATTATTTATGTAACAGACAACAGTTTGTAAATTATATCTTTTCACATTATTATACAAGAGAAATTACACAACTGTCGTGCTTTGTCCCGAAGGGCTTGATAAAAAAATGTTATAATCCCCCTACACAATTTAGCTACAGAAATAATGTTATAATGACAGCTATGTTTAACACGTTGCAGCAGATGTATCGCTTATGTTAGCTAATATAACGTTCAAACTTCTATCCATTATAATAATTACCATAATGGCATGTTTTACCCAAAATTATATTTCTTTAATTTACATACCAAGCAGGCATAAACAAAAATGCATAGACAGTTCGAAACAAAAATACGCTGATTAAAGACGAACAATTTCCAGCTATACATACAGACAACCATGCGCTCACTTCTATAAAGCAGTTACGTATATTAAAAGGTCATATATTTCTCACTAAAAAGATAAGCCAGTTGCTATATTTAGGGATGGAAGATTATCTTTTCTCACTTATGAGACAGACCAGTTCCTATTTTTAGCATTGTTTACATGATCGACTGCTAAAAAATACATAAACGAACACGAAACTAAAAACAGCTGATAAAAGTGAGAAATAAAATCAAACACCGGCAAAAAGTGCACTTTTGCCGGTGTTAGATCCTATATGTATTGTACCCCCCCTCCCCCCCCCCCCCCCCCTATGCAAGACAAGAAAAAAAACCAATCACGCTCATTTTCCCGGAAAAAATCTATTTATAGCTCTGCACCACGGTTCCGACTTTATTCTCATCAAGAAAACCACGATTCTACTACATAGGTATTTGTGAATTAATCTATGTATACTATATTCTACTAGCTGGCGGTTTAATAATCTTGCACCTTTCACGGTGTTTGACCTTTTCTCATTCCTTTCTACCGTGTCAATGTTTGGTTTAATAATAGAGTGCTCTCCCTTGTTAGTAACTAACGTAAAGAAAGAAATTACCTCCCTTTGACCAAAGTCAAATCATTTTTTACAAGTATTTATCGCTGTTGTTGTAGCATTTATGATGATTTTATAAAAAAAACATTGTATTTTATTATGAAATACAATTAAAATACTGCAAATATCCGACAACCTATGGTAAGATTCCAATCGTTCTCTAACTCGGCAGGCCTTGTAAGAGAACGATTGAAATCTTACCCTCGGATGTCGGAGATTTCCGTATCTTGTGTTAGATTCTATATTTCTTGACTGTCATAAACAATGTTATATGTAAGAGGTCACCTGTCTTAAAAGACCACATTTTCTTTGACTCCATGGTGACACAATAATACAGGTTTGACTGTATACTATTCCTTTTGGTCTTCGAATTTCACAACTATGTCTGACAATTATACAACAGTAACTGCCACCTGGGTGGTCACAACTATGTCTGACAATCATACAAAGTAACTGCCACCTGGGTGGTCACAACTATATCTGACAATCATACAACAGTAACTGCCAACTGGGTGGTCACAACTATATCTGACAATCATACAACAGTAACTGCCAACTGGGTGGTCACAACTATGTCTGACAATCATACAACAGTAACTGCCACCTGGGTGGTCACAACTATGTCTGGCAATCATACAACAGTAACTGCCACCTGGGTGGTCACAACTATATCTGACAATCATACAACAGTAACTGCCACCTGGGTGGTCACAACTATATCTGACAATCATACAACAGTAACTGCCACCTGGGTGGTCACAACTATGTCTGACAATCATACAACAGTAACTGCCACCTGGGTGGTCACAACTATGTCTGACAATCATACAACAATAACTGCCACCTGGGTGGTCACAACTATCTCTGACAATCATACAACAGTAACAGCCAACTGGGTGGTCACAACTATGTCTGACAATCATACAACAGTAACTGCCACCTGGGTGGTCACAACTATGTCTGACAATCATACAACAGTAACTGCCACCTGGGTGGTCACAACTATGTCTGACGATCATACAACAGTAACTGCCACCTGGGTGGTCACAACTATGTCTGACAATCATGCAACAGTAACTGCCACCTGGGTGGTCACAACTATGTCTGACAATCATACAACAGTAACTGCCACCTGGGTGGTCACAACTATGTCTGACAATCATACAACAGTAACTGCCACCTGGGTGGTCACAACTATGTCTGACGATCATACAACAGTAACTGCCACCTGGGTGGTCACAACTATGTCTGACAATCATGCAACAGTAACTGCCAACTGGGTGGTCACAACTATGTCTGACAATCATACAACAGTAACAGCCAACTGGGTGGTCACAACTATGTCTGACAATCATACAGCAGTAACTGCCACCTGGGTGGTCACAACTATGTCTGACAATCATACAACAGTAACTGCCACCTGGGTGGTCACAACTATGTCTGACAATCATACAACAGTAACTGCCACCTGGGTGGTCACAACTATGTCTGACAATCATAAAACAATAACTGCCACCTGGGTGGTCACAACTATGTCTGGCCATCATTCAACAGTAACTGCCACCTGGGTGGTCAAAACTATGTCTGACAATCATACAACAGTAACAGCCAACAGGGTGGTCACAACTATGTCTGACAATCATACAACAGTAACTGCCAACTGGGTGGTTACAACTATGTCTGACAATCATACAACAGCAACAGCCAACTGGGTGGTCACAACTATGTCTGACAATCATACAACAGTAACTGCCACCTGGGTGGTCACAACTATGTCTGACAATCATAAAACAATAACTGCCACCTGGCAACTGATTAGATTGCAATGTGTTTAGTTTAAGCGTGATGAAGGTTATACCAGACACACGTTGTGCACATTAAATTTTATATATCCGTTTTAAATACAACTATAACAGCTGTGTCTAACAATTATACAGTAGTCTATATAAGATACAGTATTGGTTGATCATAACATTTTATGTCTAAATTTCAAACAAAGATAAATTTTATAAGCCATGTCAGTAATGAAGCACTGACTACTGGGGAGGTGGGGGGGGGGGGAGGGGGGGGGGAGTGATACCCTCGGATAATAATAGTTAACTAGGACATGTATCGTACCAGTAAAAGTAATAAAAATCTAAACATCTAATTTAGTGGGAACTACACATTTCTGGAATAACCTTCATCAGGCACGTGCATACTCAAAAGCTTTTAAAAGTCGTTGGGAGCAACAAAACAGAATAGCAATATTCTTAAAAAAAATTATTTATAAGGTTATGTTTAGGGGCTTATCATGTTTAACGCCACTTTTAACAATAGTTCAGCTACATCCGGGTGGTTAGTTTGTTTAACGCCTCTTTTAACAATATTTCAGCTACATCCGGGTGGTTAGTTATACTAGTAGAGAAAACCACCTACCTGCCGCATGTCACTGATAAACTTGATCACATTATGAAAGAAGGACAGACAATACAATTAAATCATATTATATTGCGTTTCACCAGTAAAGTTTGAGCTTAATGTCAACAGGTTGTGAGGTGTACTCTATACAACCTTGATTAGTTTTGTCAAATAACTGAAGCAGACCGGCTGTTATTCCCGTGTAGTTTCGGTTTCATACACCAATGAAATATATATTTTTGAAAGTGGCATTGAAAATCAATAATACTACGACACTTCCGCAGAGGAGAATTTGGAACTGTTCCAACGGGGTGCTATTTAAGGAATAAATCAAGGAAGCCAGAATGTGCTGGGAAATTTAACATGGATTGGCGGATATTAGTATTTTATCCCGAGCCAGAGGCTTCCATGATTTATTTCGATTCTGATATGTCTAAGAGTACAAATACGGTAGTATACTTTGATTGGTAGACGGTAATTTATATTTACGCTTGCTGAAAATGTCGCACATAATTTATGCTGCCAATGGAAAAGTCAGTCACATTCACCGGCGCATGTGCTAATGAGATTATACCGCATGGATAACTCGCTCGTTTGCTAACAATGCGAAAGAAGGACGTCATGTTATAATTTGTGTTTTATTATCATAATACAGGAAAAGGGGATTATTAGTAACACCATACATATTTGTCCTTGTAGTGGGAAAACCTGCTTGGTTATATTTAGAGCTGAAGTCATGTTGCATTAAAGTGCAAAGTATCTAATAATATTTTTATTTCACTTCTATTAATAGGTCTTACAGATCTCATTAAGTAAAGCTTCATTTATAAAAGTTTTTGAGGTAAATACCATATAATATGTTAATTAATTAACGCTTTATGTTTAGGAAATTGTTCCTTTAGAGGAAAATAAAACCTTCAAATCTGATACTATCTGGTCAAATATAATTTACTTGTATTTCAATGTAATCATATTATTATCTGTAATCCGTTAAACGTTAATCTTATATACTTCATTGTTGTGTAAATACAATATAAGTACGGTGATCAGAGAGTACCACAATAAAAGTACGGTGATCGTAGAGTACCACAATAAAAGTACGGTGATCGTAGAGTACCACAATAAATGTACGGTGATCGGAGAGTACCACAATAAAAGTACGGTGATCGTAGAGTACCACAATAAAAGTACGGTGATCGGAGAGTACCACAATAAATGTACGGTGATCGGAGAGTACCACAATAAATGTACGGTGATCGGAGATTACCACAATAAAAGTACGGTGATCATAGAGTACCACAATAAATGTACGGTGATCGTAGAGTACCACAATAAAAGTACGGTAATCGTAGAGTACGACAATAAAAGTACGGTGATCGTAGAGTACCACAATAAAAGTACGGTGATCGGAGAGTACCACAATAAATGTACGGTGATCGTAGAGTACCACAATAAAAGTACGGTGATCGGAGAGTACCACAATAAATGTACGGTGATCGTAGAGTACCACAATAAAAGTACGGTGATCGTAGAGTACCACAATAAAAGTACGGTTTATCGGAGAGTACCACAATAAATGTACGGTGATCGTAGAGAACCACAATAAAAGTACGGTGATCGTAGAGTACCACAATAAATGTACGGTGATCGTAGAGTACCACAATAAAAGTACGGTTTATCGGAGAGTACCACAATAAATGTACGGTGATCGTAGAGTACCACAATAAAAGTACGGTGATCGTAGAGTACCACAATAAATGTACGGTGATCGTAGAAAACCACAATAAACTGATGGGGTAATAATGAATGGAAACCGTATTAACTCTGGCAAGTAATATTGACGTTCATGGTGCTTAACATTATTTCAGTTATATCGCAGGGGCGGATGCAGGATTTCAAATTAGGGGGGGGGGGCGTACTTACAAAAATTGCGCCGAGCAGAGGGAGGCGCGAAAAATGTTTGGGGTGTTTCGTGTGAAAAATCACGATTTTACGCCAAAAAATCATATTTTTTTCTATTTCTAGGGGGGAGCGCTGGGATCCACCCCTGCATCGTGCCGTCAATGCTATTGGTGGAGGAAACCGGAGTACCAGTAGAACATCACCAACCTGCCGCCAGTCACTGACAAACTTTATCACTATAATGTTGTATCGAGTACACCTCGCCTGAGCGGGATTCGAACTCACAACGTCAGTGGTGATAAGCACTGATTTCATAGGTAGTTATAAATCAAATTACCATACAATCATGAGGGTCCCTGGTGTACATAGAAAAGGATACCATGATGGGAGGGTAACACAATATACTGATGGAGTAATTTTTTATGGAATGGAAAACGTATTAAAACTGGAATATGATATTGAACGGAGAGCAAGTATTTCAATTCTGGCATAGGTTATATTTAGAACTGACGAGTGTGTGAACAACTCGTAACGAACCGACCGCCTGTGTTTACAAATCAGACAGACCATAGGTGAATATTCCGGGAACTTGAATTGTTTAAATATAAACGAGAGAGAGAAACAAAAGTGTGTCATTACTGAAGCAGGAACCGCCTTGGTGGGGCTTGTATTGTGTCATTACTGAAGCAGGAACCGCCTTGGTGGGGCTTGTATTGTGTCATTACTGAAACAGGAACGGCCTTGGTGGGGCTTGTATTGTGTCATTACTGAAGCAGGAACCGCCTTGGTGGGGCTTGTATTGTGTCATTACTGAAACAGAAACGGCCTTGGTGGGGCTTGTATTGTGTCATTACTGAAGCAGGAACGGCCTTGGTGGGGCTTGTATTGTGTCATTACTGAAACAGGAACGGCCTTGGTGGGGCTTGTTTTGTTGTCATTACTGAAACAGGAACCGCCTTGGTGGGGCTTGTATTGTGTCATTACTGAAGCAGGAACGGCCTTGGTGGGGCTTGTATTGTGTCATTACTGAAACAGGAACGGCCTTGGTGGGGCTTGTATTGTGTCATTACTGAAACAGGAACCGCCTTGGTGGGGCTTGTATTGTGTCATTACTGAAACAGAAACCGCCTTGGTGGGGCTTGTTTTGTGTCATTACTGAAGCAGGAATGCCTTGGTGGGGCTTGTATTGTGTCATTACTGAAACAGGAACGGCCTTGGTGGGGCTTGTTTCGTGTCATTACTGAAGCAGGAACGGCCTTGGTGGGGTTTGTATTGTGTCATTACTGAAACAGGAACGGCCTTGGTGGGGCTTGTATTGTGTCATTACTGAAGCAGAAACCTCCTTGGTGGGGCTTGTATTGTGTCATTACTGAAGCAGGAACGGCCTTGGTGGGGCTTGTATTGTGTCATTACTGAAACAGGAACGGCCTTGGTGGGGCTTGTATTGTGTCATTACTGAAACAGGAACCGCCTTGGTTGGGCTTGTATTGTGTCATTACTGAAACAGGAACGGCCTTGGTGGGGCTTGTATTGTGTCATTACTGAAACAGGAACGGCCTTGGAGGGGCTTGTATTGTGTCATTACTGAAGCAGGAATGGCCTTGGTGGGGCTTGTATTGTGTCATTACTGAAACAGGAACGGCCTTGGTGGGGCTTGTATTGTGTCATTACTGAAGCAGGAACGGCCTTGGTGGGGCTTGTATTGTGTCATTACTGAAGCAGGAAAGGCCTTGGTGGAGCTTGTATTGTGTCATTACTGAAACAGGAACGGCCTTGGTGGGGCTTGTATTGTGTCATTAATGAAACAGGAACCGCCTTGATGGGGCTTGTATTGTGTCATTACTGAAGCAGGAACGGCCTTGGTGGGGCTTGTATTGTGTCATTGCTGAAACAGGAACGGCCTTGGTGGGGCTTGTACTGTGTCATTACTGAAACAGGAACGGCCTTGGTGGGGCTTGTATTGTGTCATTACTGAAGCAGGAACGGCCTTGGTAGGGCTTGTATTGTGTCATTACTGAAACAGGAACGGCCTTGGTGGGGCTTGTATTGTGTCATTACTGAAGCAGGAACGGCCTTGGTGGGGCTTGTATTGTGTCATTACTGAAGCAGGAACCACGTTGGTGGGGCTTGTATTGTGTTATTACTGAAGCAGGAACGGCCTTGGTGGGGCTTGTATTGTGTCATTATTGAAACAGGAACCGCCTTGGTGGGGCTTGTATTGTGTCATTACTGAAGCAGGAACGGCCTTGGTGGGGCTTGTATTGTGTCATTACTGAAACAGGAACCGCCTTGGTGGGGCTTGTATTGTGTCATTACTGAAGCAGGAACCGCCTTGGTGGGGCTTGTTTTGTGTCATTACTGAAGCAGGAATGTCTTGGTGGGGCTTGTATTGTGTCATTACTGAAACAGGAACGGCCTTGGTGGGGCTTGTTTTGTGTCATTACTGAAGCAGGAACCGCCTTGGTGGGGCTTGTATTGTGTCATTACTGAAGCAGGAACGGCCTTGGTGGGGCTTGTATTAATTCATTACTGAAACAGGAACGGCCTTGGTGGGGCTTGTATTGTGTCATTACCAAAACAGGAACGGCCTTGGTGGGGCTTGTATTGTGTCATTACTGAAGCAGGAACGGCCTTGGTGGGGCTTGTATTGTGTCATTACTGAAGCAGGAACCGCCTTGGTGGGGCTTGTTTTGTGTCATTACTGAAGCAGGAACGGCCTTGGTGGGGCTTGTATTGTGTCTTTACTGAAACAGGAACGGCCTTGGTGGGGTTTGTATTGTGTCATTACTGAAGCAGGAACGGCCTTGGTGGGGCTTGTATTGTGTCATTACTGAAACAGGAACGGCCTTGGTGGGGCTTGTATTGTGTCATTACTGAAGCATGAACGGCCTTGGTGGGGCTTGTATTGTGTCATTACTGAAACATGAACGGCCTTGGTGGGGCTTGTATTGTGTCATTACTGAAGCAGGAACCGCCTTGGTGGGGCTTGCATTGTGTCATTACTGAAGCAGGAACGGCCTTGGTGGGGCTTGTATTGTGTCATTACTGAAGCAGGAACCGCCTTGGTGGGGCTTGTATTGTGTCATTACTGAAGCAGGAACCACCTTGGTGGGGCTTGTATTGTGTCATTACTGAAACAGGAACGGCCTTGGTGGGGCTTGTTTTGTGTCATTACTGAAACAGGAACCGCCTTGGTGGGGCTTGTATTGTGTCATTACTGAAGCAGGAACGGCCTTGGTGGGGCTTGTATTGTGTCATTACTGAAACAGGAACGGCCTTGGTGGGGCTTGTATTGTGTCATTACTGAAACAGGAACCGCCTTGGTGGGGCTTGTATAGTGTCATTACTGAAACAGGAACCGCCTTGGTGGGGCTTGTTTTGTGTCATTACTGAAGCAGGAATGCCTTGGTGGGGCTTGTTTTGTGTCATTACTGAAACAGGAACCGCCTTGGTGGGGCTTGTATTGTGTCATTACTGAAGCAGGAACGGCCTTGGTGGGGCTTGTTTTGTGTCATTACTGAAGCAGGAACGGCCTTGGTGGGGTTTGTATTGTGTCATTACTGAAACAGGAACGGCCTTGGTGGGGCTTGTATTGTGTCATTACTGAAGCAGAAACCTCCTTGGTGGGGCTTGTATTGTGTCATTACTGAAGCAGGAACGGCCTTGGTGGGGCTTGTATTGTGTCATTACTGAAACAGGAACGGCCTTGGTGGGGCTTGTATTGTGTCATTACTGAAACAGGAACCGCCTTGGTTGGGCTTGTATTGTGTCATTACTGAAACAGGAACGGCCTTGGTGGGGCTTGTATTGTGTCATTACTGAAATAGGAACGGCCTTGGTGGGGCTTGTATTGTGTCATTACTGAAACAGGAACGGCCTTGGTGGGGCTTGTATTGTGTCATTACTGAAGCAGGAACGGCCTTGGTGGGGCTTGTATTGTGTCATTACTGAAGCAGGAACGGCCTTGGTGGAGCTTGTATTGTGTCATTACTGAAACAGGAACGGCCTTGGTGGGGCTTGTATTGTGTCATTAATGAAACAGGAACCGCCTTGATGGGGCTTGCATTGTGTCATTACTGAAGCAGGAACGGCCTTGGTGGGGCTTGTATTGTGTCATTACTGAAACAGGAACGGCCTTGGTGGGGCTTGTACTGTGTCATTACTGAAACAGGAACGGCCTTTGTGGGGTTTGTATTGTGTCATTACTGAAGCAGGAACGGCCTTGGTAGGGCTTGTATTGTGTCATTACTGAAACAGGAACGGCCTTGGTGGGGCTTGTATTGTGTCATTACTGAAGCAGGAACGACCTTGGTGGGGCTTGTATTGTGTTATTACTGAAGCAGGAACGGCCTTGGTGGGGCTTGTATTGTGTCATTATTGAAACAGGAACCGCCTTGGTGGGGCTTGTATTGTGTCATTACTGAAACAGGAACGGCCTTGGTGGGGCTTGTATTGTGTCATTAATGAAACAGGAACGGCCTTGGTGGGGCTTGTATTGTGTCATTAATGAAACAGGAACGGCCTTGTTGGGGCTTGTATTGTGTCATTACTGAAACAGGAACGGCCTTGGTGGGGCTTGTATTGTGTCATTACTGAAACAGGAACGGCCTTGGTGGGGCTTGTATTGTGTCATTACTGAAACAGGAACGGCCTTGGTGGGGCTTGTATTGTGTCATTACTGAAGCAGGAACGGCCTTGGTGGGGCTTGTATTGTGTCATTACTGAAGCAGGAACCGCCTTGGTGGGGCTTGTATTGTGTCATTACTGAAACAGGAACGGCCTTGGTGGGGCTTGTCTTGTGTCATTACTGAAGCAGGAACCGCCTTGGTGGGGCTTGTATTGTGTCATTACCGAAACAGGAACGGCCTTGGTGGGGCTTGTATTGTGTCATTACTGAAACAGGAACGGCCTTGGTGGGGCTTGTATTGTGTCATTACTGAAACAGGAATGGCCTTGTTGGGGCTTGTATTGTGTCATTACGGAAACAGGAACGGCCTTGATGGGGCTTGTATTGTGTCATTACTGAAACAGGAACCGCCTTGGTGGGGCTTGTATTGTGTCATTACTGAAACAGGAACGGCCTTGGTGGGGCTTGTATTGTGTCATTACTGAAACAGGAACGGCCTTGGTGGGGCTTGTATTGTGTCATTACTGAAGCAGGAACGGCCTTGGTGGGGCTTGTATTGTGTCATTACTGAAACAGGAACGGCCTTGGTGGGGCTTGTATTGTGTCATTACTGAAACAGGAACCGCCTTGGTTGGGCTTGTATTGTGTCATTACTGAAACAGGAACGGCCTTGGTGGGGCTTGTATTGTGTCATTACTGAAATAGGAACGGCCTTGGTGGGGCTTGTATTGTGTCATTACTGAAACAGGAACGGCCTTGGTGGGGCTTGTATTGTGTCATTACTGAAGCAGGAACGGCCTTGGTGGGGCTTGTATTGTGTCATTACTGAAGCAGGAACGGCCTTGATGGAGCTTGTATTGTGTCATTACTGAAACAGGAACGGCCTTGGCTGGTCTTGTATTGTGTCATTAATGAAACAGGAACGGCCTTGATGGGGCTTGTATTGTGTCATTACTGAAGCAGGAACGGCCTTGGTGGGGCTTGTATTGTGTCATTACTGAAACAGGAACGGCCTTGGTGGGGCTTGTACTGTGTCATTACTGAAACAGGAACGGCCTTGGTGGGGCTTGTATTGTGTCATTACTGAAGCAGGAACGGCCTTGGTAGGGCTTGTATTGTGTCATTACTGAAACAGGAACGGCCTTGGTGGGGCTTGAATTGTGTCATTACTGAAGCAGGAACGGCCTTGGTTGGGCTTGTATTGTGTCATTACTGAAGCAGGAACGGCCTTGGTGGGGCTTGTATTGTGTTATTACTGAAGCAGGAACGGCCTTGGTGGGGCTTGTATTGTGTCATTATTGAAACAGGAACCGCCTTGGTGGGGCTTGTATTGTGTCATTACTGAAACAGGAACGGCCTTGGTGGGGCTTGTATTGTGTCATTAATGAAACAGGAACGGCCTTGGTGGGGCTTGTATTGTGTCATTACTGAAACAGGAACGGCCTTGTTGGGGCTTGTATTGTGTCATTACTGAAACAGGAACGGCCTTGGTGGGGTTTGTATTGTGTCATTACTGAAACAGGAACGGCCTTGGTGGGGCTTGTATTGTGTCATTACTGAAACAGGAACGGCCTTGGTGGGGCTTGTATTGTGTCATTACTGAAGCAGGAACGGCCTTGGTGGGGCTTGTATTGTGTCATTACTGAAGCAGGAAGCGCCTTGGTGGGGCTTGTATTGTGTCATTACTGAAACAGGAACGGCCTTGGTGGGGCTTTACTTGTGTCATTACTGAAGCAGGAACCGCCTTGGTGGGGCTTGTATTGTGTCATTACCGAAACAGGAACGGCCTTGGTGGGGCTTGTATTGTGTCATTACTGAAACAGGAACGGCCTTGGTGGGGCTTGTATTGTGTCATTACTGAAACAGGAACCGCCTTGGTGGGGCTTGTATTGTGTCATTATTGAAACAGGAACGGCCTTGGTGGGGCTTGTATTGTGTCATTACTGAAACAGGAACGGCCTTGGTGGGGCTTGTATTGTGTCATTACTGAAACAGGAACGGCCTTGGTGGGGCTTGTATTGTGTCATTACTGAAGCAGGAACGGCCTTGGTGGGGTTTGTATTGTGTCATTACTGAAGCAGGAACCGCCTTGGTGGGGCTTGTATTGTGTCATTACTGAAGCAGGAACCGCCTTGGTGGGGCTTGTATTGCTCAATCTTTAGTTCTCTATGGTTGGTGGTCATTATTTGCCCTCTTTTCTTTTAGTTATCATATTGCCAATGCTTCATCTATTTATATCTTTGGTATCTTCTGACTGTTCTTCCTTATATATATATATTTGTAACTTTGCCTAATTTTGTTTATTCAAACATGCATTGGTTATCTAAAGATTAGGAATGTAAACATATTAAAATACAAACGCCTATGTAGATGGAATGATATTAGAATAATGAAAAAAATACTAAGCTGTCGGAACAGTAACATTATCTAATAGAAACGTTATAGTAACAGAGACACAATCAAGACCTATAGCACACATCACATATAGCACACATCGCATATAGTAACAGAGACAAGATCAAGACCTATAGCACACATCACATATAGCACACATCGCATATAGTAACAGAGACAAGATCAAGACCTATAGCACACATCACATATAGCACACATCACATATAGCACACATCGCATATAGTAACAGAGACAAGATCAAGACCTATAGCACACATCACATATAGTAACAGAGACAAGATCAAGACCTATAGCACACATCACATATAGCACACATCACATATAGCACACATCGCATATAGTAACAGAGACACAATCAAGACCTATAGCACACATCACATATAGCACACATCACATATAGCACACATCGCATATAGTAACAGAGACAAGATCAAGACCTATAGCACACATCACATATAGCACACATCACATATAGCACACATCACATATAGTAACAGAGACAAGATCAAGAACTATAGCACACATCGCATATAGTAACAGAGACAAGATCAAGACCTATAGCACGCATCACATATAGTAACAGAGACAAGATCAAGACCTATAGCACACATCACATATAGTAACAGAGACAAGATCAAGACCTATAGCACACATCACATATAGCACACACCACATATAGCACACATCACATATAGTAACAGAGACACAATCAAGACCTATAGCACACATGACATATGGCACACATCACATATAGAACACATCACATATAGTAACAGAGACACAATCAAGACATATAGCACACATCACATATAGTAACAGAGACAAGATCAAGACTTATAGCACACATCACATATACATGACAACACTCTTTCCGGGCTTAGTACAGGTATTTCAACAACAGGTGGTGGTGTTAAACTAGTGTTATAGGGCTAAAGCTTTCATTTCAGTGAAATGATGTGATCAAGCAAATGTTTCCCGCCTATGAGTAAAACGTATTAAAGAGATTACGAGTGTGTGCATTGTTTAAGAATCTACAAGCAGAGATTATTCTCAATTAATTTATTATTGTCTTCGTTTTGTCATTAATTGATTAATTAATTTTGACAATTGTAGACCTGTAGTTTAATGAACTCTCTCGATATACATTCTGAATATAGGTGTACCAGATGAAGATTATTTCAGAAACGCGTCATGCGCACTACATTTGATATCTACGTATCCACTGTAGACTCAAGTCCCTAGATATTCACTCTGACACGTGTAGACTTACTACATTTGATATCTACGTATCCACTGTAGACTCAAGTCCCTAGATATTCACTCTGACACGTGTAGACTTACTACATTTGATATCTACGTATCCACTGTAGACTCAAGTCCCAAGATATTCACTCTGACACGTGTAGACTTACTACATTTGATATCTACGTATCCACTGTAGACTCAAGTCCCTAGATATTCACCCTGACACGTGTAGACTTACTACATTTGATATCTACGTATCCACTGTAGACTCAAGTCCCTAGATATTCTTTCTGACACTTGTAGACTTACTACATTTGATATCTACGTATACACTGTAAACTCAAGTCCCTAGATATTCACTCTGACACGTGTAGACTTACTACTATTTGATATCTACGTATCCACTATAGACTCAAGTTTCTAGATATTCACTCTGACACGCGTAGACTTACTACATTTGATATCTACGTATCCACTGTAGACTCAATTCCTTAGATATTCATTCTGACACTTGTAGACTTACTACATTTGATATCTACGTATCCACTGTAGACTCAAGTCTCTAGATATTCACTCTGACACTTGTAGACTTATTACATTTGATATCTACGTATCCACTGTAGACTCAAGTCTCTAGATATTCACTCTGACACTTGTAGACTTACTACATTTGATATCTACGTATCCACTGTAGACTTAAGTCGCTAGATATTCATTCTGACACGTGTAGACTTACTACATTTGATATCTACGTTTCCACTGTAGACTCAAGTCCCTAGATATTCATTCTGACACGTGTAGACTTACTACATTTGACATCTACGTATCCACTGTAGACTCAAGTCCCTAGATATTCACTCTGATACGTGTAGACTTACTACATTTGATATCTACGTATCCACTGTAGACTCAAGTCTCTAGATATTCATTCTGACACGTGTAGACTTACTACTGTTTGATATCTACGTATCCACTGTAGACTTAAGTCTATAGATATTCATTCTGACACGTGTAGACTTACTACATTTGATATCTACGTATCCACTGTAGACTTAAGTCTATAGATATTCATTCTGACACGTGTAGACTTACTACATTTGATATATACGTATCCACTGTAGACTTAAGTCTCTAGATATTCATTCTGACACGTGTAGACTTACTACATTTGATATCTACGTATCCACTGTAGACTTAAGTCTCTAGATATACATTCTGACACGTGTAGACTTACTACTATTTGATATATACGTATCCACTGTAGACTTAAGTCTCTAGATATACATTCTGACACGTGTAGACTTACTACATTTGAAAGAAGTCTCTATTTTATTCTGTCTGTTCCGAATCTCTGTGAACAGATGGGCTCGGGTGGCTCAATGAGTTAGGTAGTTGGATTACCTAACAACTCATACAAGCCTATCACCAATACGGCGTGGGTTCGCGCCCGGCTTTGTAAATTACAAAAAAGGTGCACTCGACTCACAGCCACAAGTGATAAAGTTTATCAGTTACTTGCCCATGGCCGGTGGTTCTCTCCGGGTACTCCAGCTTCTTCCACAACTAAAACTGGTCGCTATGATGTAGCTGAAATATTGCTGAGAGTGGCGTTAAATACCAAGAATCATCATCAATCATCATTATTCTGTTTATGAGCGCCCTTAATACAAGTTTTTCCAGAAATGCGTGGTACGTGCTAGATTTAATATCTACATATTCACTGAAGATTATATATCACTAAAATCTTTAGATATTCATACTGCCAATTATAGACATTACAACATATTAAATCAACAATCATATCTTGTTCTATATAATTAAGGATTGATCGCAATTTCTGTTCGGTTCATGAAGAAATAACCTCAATCAGGCTGTACACACCGTGTAACCCGCGTAATCCTTATCAATTAATTCAAACCTTTTTTGTTATGATATTGAAAATTATATTATTTTTTTTCAAAATAAGGCAAATAATCGGAATTAAATTTAAATAACCTCAAAGGTGCCTCATTTAAAGAAAATCACCTGACAACGGCACACAACGCCTTGAGAACGACGTCTATTTTTAGATTCCGTTCATTGACAAATAGCCTCAAATTTTTAAACCAATCAAAACACGTATAAAATGACATGTGACTCTAAAATTAATTTATTAACTAATATCAATAGTCGATAAAGATAAAACCAAACGTGACCGATTCTTTTATTTCAGTACATTGACAGTGGACTGACTATAAATGTAAAATGTAATTTTAGTTTCATAATTGAGTTATTCTATCACTTTTACAAATAAAATCAAGTAAAACACTTTAGATAAAAGCCAATGCTGGTCACTATATGATAGAAGAGAACATAATTGTACAAAAACAGTTATTATATGTTATTATAATAATAACACAAAGAGAGATAACCCAAATATCACAAAGAATGTTGTGACTTGTTTGTGTTCAAAGTTTTAATGTGAGAAGTAGTTCCTAGTTGTCCCTGTAGGTATGTGGACCATCATTATGTATACTTTCTTTTCATATAACTTATAAAAAAATTTCAATCCGCGATATCAGATCAAATTTCCTTTGTATTTATTATTTTGTATTGAATGAACATTATTCTTCTGTGTTTTATTTTTATTTGCTTTTATCTTTATTATTGTGTGTATTATTGATATATATTCTACAGCGGATTCAATCACCTATACAATCAATGATTTTATTAATCCTGCAGTAATACATGATGCAAAATTAGTTTGTAAATTCATCAAAGAAGCCATGTTTTTGAGAGAACATCCATCAGTCGACCAAAACTAATCTTCACACTGCATTATCTTTCACTATTAGTAGTGACTTATTATTATAATTATTATTATTATCAGAGATGTGTACACGTCTCCGTTTTTATATACAATGTATGAATACTTTAGCAATTATGTTATAACTAAATGTCTTATCTTGTGATGTACTTTTAATGTTAATTGGATCACGCCAATATACTGTGCTATTTTCATTAACATATTGGATTGAATTGAATCGTCTTTATATGTAATATATTTGACAGTGTGCTATAAAATACATATAATACCTCATATGATTAAATAAAAAACAAAAGACAAGAATTGACGGAGTCTCGTGTTAACGGATACACTATCAAATCCAGTGCCGGATTTAGGACAAACGAGGCCATGTGCTAGTTAAGTTATAAGGCCCCTTACTTGGGCCCTGAAGGAGGTAGACAGACTAAAAAAACAATTTGGCAGGAAGATGTCACCCCCCCCCCCCTGGCTAACGACGCCCTGTGCTTAAACACACCTAAGCACAATGGCAAATCCGGCACTGATCAAATCACATTAATGTGTCTGTCCAAAGCCAGTATCGGATGTTCCATCTGCATATGGCATTGCCTTTTGTGTTCAATGATATGCGATTAGAGGCAAATGGTCGTATCTACGATATTGGTGGAATTCTTGTTCATAGTCGCATACATTATGCAGGGGTAGGGATATGATGTTTAACGCCACTTTCAACAATATTTCAGCTATACCGTGGCCATCACTTTTATTGGTGGAGGAAACGGGAGTATCAGGAGAAAACCATCGGCCTGCCGCAAGTCTCTGACAAGCTCTAACATATAATGTTACATCCAGCACATCTCGCCACGAGCCGGATTCGAACTCTAGGGATTGATTGCACAGGTAGTTGTAGATATAACTACCATAATATCACCGCCATGACGACGACCCCCCCCCCTCCCTCCCGCTTTCCCCAATATGTATTATTTGTGTGAAAAAGAAAAAAAAAGAAGCACTGTTGATGTAGCACGTTACTAACCAACTTAGTCAAACTAAGCTGCCCATTTAGAGGTTGTATTGAGCGGTTGTTTGTTGCTTTAACAGCCAACGGTAATTATTCATGAAATGAGTAATTGAACTATTGAGGGCAATGTCTTTTGACCCACCTAAAAAGTATTGAGAGTTGGGTTTCGAAATCTACAAAGGAGGTCGTTCAAACGTACAATGAGCGTGGCGCTATTAACACAATAATAAATACTAGTCATCAAAATATATGCCAACAATTAATTGTGACCCTTTGTATCGAGTCTTCATACAATAATTAATTGTGACCTTTGACCCTTTGTATCGAGTCTTCATACAATAATTAATTGTGACCCTTGACCCTTTGTATCGAGTCTTCATACAACAATTAAGTGTGACCCTTGATCCTTTGTATCGAGTCTTCATACAATAATTAATTGTGACCCTTGACCCTTTGTATCGAGTCTTCATACAATAATTAATTGTGACCCTTGACCCTTTGTATCGAGTCTTCATACAATAATTAATTGTGACCCTTGACCCTTTGTATCGAGTCTTCATACAATAATTAATTGTGACCCTTGACCCTTTGTATCGAGTCTTCATACAATAATTAATAACTTTCAATATTTTTTTTTATGGTATATCAACATTTCAAACATTAAAAATCCTCATCCCCCAATTATATTTCAATAGCGTTAGCATAGACATTTATTAAACAAATGATGATATATGCAGTTCAATGCTTTAAATGGTCATCGCTAAACTATAATCTCCTCATTACTAGATATAGTAGAGTATTTTTCACCTGTTGTTATTTTTTATTATAAAAATATATGAAAGCGTCAACGATTTGTAGTCATTAAAAATGATTTAAGTATGTTTACCGGCAAACTGAGTTTGGTGTCATCTTCCGCAGTCCACCACTTTTATATTTTTATTCAATGTCATTAATGTTAATCTTTTCTTGTGTTTGTTTATTTGTGTTAAATGAAAACAAAACAAAAAATATCACAATGTTGGAATATTCTCAAAATCCAATGTAAAAATCGTAGACATAAACAACAATGATATCTGTCAATAACAACAATGATATTTGTCAATAACAACAATGATATCTGTCAATAACAACAATGATATCTGTCAATAACAAAAATGATATCTGTCAATGTAAAAAATAAAGTATTTTAACTATTGTTGGCTTTAATGCTTTATACTAACGCGAGTTGTCTTTCTTTCTACACTTGAATTTGCTGATAAAACCCTTTATTATATGTAGCCGAAAAAAACAGAATCAAAATACTATGGATACCCTAGGAGTAGCATAAAAACAGAATCAAAATACTATGGATACCCTTGGAGTAGCATAAAAACAGAATCAAAATACTATGGATACCCTAGGAGTAGAATAAAACAGAATCAAAATACTATGGATACCCTTGGAGTAGCATAAAAACAGAATCAAAATACTATGGATACCCTAGGAGTAGCATAAAAACAGAATCAAAATACTATGGATACCCTTGGAGTAGCATAAAAACAGAATCAAAATACTATGGATACCCTAGGAGTAGCATAAAAACAGAATCAAAATACTATGGATACCCTTGGAGTAGCATAAAAACAGAATCAAAATACTATGGATACCCTAGGAGTAGAATAAAAACAGAATCAAAATACTATGGATACCCTTGGAGTAGCATAAAAACAGAATCAAAATACTATGGATACCCTTGGAGTAGAATAAAAACAGAATCAAAATACTATGGATACCCTAGGAGTAGAATAAAAACAGAATCAAAATACTATGGATACCCTTGGAGTAGCATAAAAACAGAATCAAAATACTATGGATACCCTAGGAGTAGAATAAAAACAGAATCAAAATACTATGGATACCCTTGGAGTAGCATAAAAACAGAATCAAAATACTATGGATACCCTTGGAGTAGCATAAAAACAGAATCAAAATACTATGGATACCCTAGGAGTAGAATAAAAACAGAATCAAAATACTATGGATACCCTTGGAGTAGCATAAAAACAGAATCAAAATACTATGGATACCCTTGGAGTAGAATAAAAACAGAATCAAAATACTATGGATACCCTAGGAGTAGCATAAAAACAGAATCAAAATACTATGGATACCCTTGGAGTAGAATAAAAACAGAATCAAAATACTATGGATACCCTAGGAGTAGAATAAAAACAGAATCAAAATACTATGGATACCCTAGGAGTAGAATAAAACAGAATCAAAATACTATGGATACCCTAGGAGTAGAATAAAACAGAATCAAAATACTATGGATACCCTAGGAGTAGAATAAAAACAGAATCAAAATACTATGGATACCCTTGGAGTAGAATAAAAACAGAATCAAAATACTATGGATACCCTAGGAGTAGAATAAAACAGAATCAAAATACTATGGATACCCTAGGAGTAGAATAAAAACAGAATCAAAATACTATGGATACCCTAGGAGTAGAATAAAACAGAATCAAAATACTATGGATACCCTAGGAGTAGAATAAAACAGAATCAAAATACTATGGATACCCTAGGAGTAGCATAAAAACAGAATCAAAATACTATGGATACCCTAGGAGTAGAATAAAAACAGAATCAAAATACTATGGATACCCTAGGAGTAGAATAAAACAGAATCAAAATACTATGGATACCCTAGGAGTAGCATAAAAACAGAATCAAAATACTATGGATACCCTAGGAGTAGAATAAAAACAGAATCAAAATACTATGGATACCCTTGGAGTAGCATAAAAACAGAATCAAAATACTATGGATACCCTTGGAGTAGAATAAAAACAGAATCAAAATACTATGGATACCCTAGGAGTAGAATAAAAACAGAATCAAAATACTATGGATACCCTAGGATTAGAATAAAAACAGAATCAAAATACTATGGATACCCTTGGAGTAGAATAAAACAGAATCAAAATACTATGGATACCCTAGGAGTAGCATAAAAACAGAATCAAAATACTATGGATACCCTTGGAGTAGAATAAAAACAGAATCAAAATACTATGGATACCCTAGGAGTAGAATAAAAACAGAATCAAAATACTATGGATACCCTTGGAGTAGAATAAAAACAGAATCAAAATACTATGGATACCCTAGGAGTAGAATAAAAACAGAATCAAAATACTATGGATACCCTTGGAGTAGAATAAAAACAGAATCAAAATACTATGGATACCCTTGGAGTAGAATAAAAACAGAATCAAAATACTATGGATACCCTTGGAGTAGAATAAAAACAGAATCAAAATACTATGGATACCCTTGGAGTAGAATAAAAACAGAATCAAAATACTATGGATACCCTAGGAGTAGAATAAAAACAGAATCAAAATACTATGGATACCCTAGGAGTAGAATAAAAACAGAATCAAAATACTATGGATACCCTTGGAGTAGCATAAAAACAGAATCAAAATACTATGGATACCCTTGGAGTAGAATAAAAACAGAATCAAAATACTATGGATACCCTTGGAGTAGAATAAAAACAGAATCAAAATACTATGGATACCCTTGGAGTAGAATAAAAACAGAATCAAAATACTATGGATACCCTAGGAGTAGAATAAAAACAGAATCAAAATACTATGGATACCCTAGGAGTAGAATAAAAACAGAATCAAAATACTATGGATACCCTTGGAGTAGCATAAAAACAGAATCAAAATACTATGGATACCCTTGGAGTAGAATAAAAACAGAATCAAAATACTATGGATACCCTTGGAGTAGAATAAAAACAGAATCAAAATACTATGGATACCCTAGGAGTAGAATAAAAACAGAATCAAAATACTATGGATACCCTAGGAGTAGAATAAAAACAGAATCAAAATACTATGGATACCCTTGGAGTAGCATAAAAACAGAATCAAAA
Organism: Bathymodiolus brooksi; assembly: GCA_963680875.1. Classification (NCBI taxonomy): domain Eukaryota; kingdom Metazoa; phylum Mollusca; class Bivalvia; order Mytilida; family Modiolidae; genus Bathymodiolus; species Bathymodiolus brooksi. The sequence continues at coordinate 1,328,573 of OY804586.1, read as the reverse complement.
TACTATGGATACCCTTGGAGTAGAATAAAAACAGAATCAAAATACTATGGATACCCTAGGAGTAGAATAAAAACAGAATCAAAATACTATGGATACCCTAGGAGTAGCATAAAAACAGAATCAAAATACTATGGATACCCTAGGAGTAGAATAAAAACAGAATCAAAATACTATGGATACCCTTGGAGTAGAATAAAAACAGAATCAAAATACTATGGATACCCTAGGAGTAGCATAAAAACAGAATCAAAATACTATGGATACCCTAGGAGTAGCATAAAAACAGAATCAAAATACTATGGATACCCTAGGAGTAGAATAAAACAGAATCAAAATACTATGGATACCCTTGGAGTAGCATAAAAACAGAATCAAAATACTATGGATACCCTAGGAGTAGAATAAAACAGAATCAAAATACTATGGATACCCTAGGAGTAGCATAAAAACAGAATCAAAATACTATGGATACCCTAGGAGTAGAATAAAACAGAATCAAAATACTATGGATACCCTAGGAGTAGAATAAAACAGAATCAAAATACTATGGATACCCTTGGAGTAGCATAAAAACAGAATCAAAATACTATGGATACCCTAGGAGTAGAATAAAACAGAATCAAAATACTATGGATACCCTAGGAGTAGCATAAAAACAGAATCAAAATACTATGGATACCCTAGGAGTAGAATAAAACAGAATCAAAATACTATGGATACCCTAGGAGTAGCATAAAAACAGAATCAAAATACTATGGATACCCTTGGAGTAGAATAAAAACAGAATCAAAATACTATGGATACCCTAGGAGTAGAATAAAAACAGAATCAAAATACTATGGATACCCTTGGAGTAGCATAAAAACAGAATCAAAATACTATGGATACCCTAGGAGTAGAATAAAACAGAATCAAAATACTATGGATACCCTAGGAGTAGAATAAAACAGAATCAAAATACTATGGATACCCTTGGAGTAGAATAAAAACAGAATCAAAATACTATGGATACCCTAGGAGTAGAATAAAACAGAATCAAAATACTATGGATACCCTAGGAGTAGAATAAAAACAGAATCAAAATACTATGGATACCCTAGGAGTAGAATAAAAACAGAATCAAAATACTATGGATACCCTAGGAGTAGAATAAAACAGAATCAAAATACTATGGATACCCTAGGAGTAGAATAAAAACAGAATCAAAATACTATGGATACCCTTGGAGTAGAATAAAAACAGAATCAAAATACTATGGATACCCTAGGAGTAGCATAAAACAGAATCAAAATACTATGGATACCCTAGGAGTAGAATAAAAACAGAATCAAAATACTATGGATACCCTAGGAGTAGAATAAAAACAGAATCAAAATACTATGGATACCCTAGGAGTAGCATAAAAACAGAATCAAAATACTATGGATACCCTAGGAGTAGAATAAAACAGAATCAAAATACTATGGATACCCTAGGAGTAGAATAAAACAGAATCAAAATACTATGGATACCCTTGGAGTAGCATAAAAACAGAATCAAAATACTATGGATACCCTAGGAGTAGAATAAAACAGAATCAAAATACTATGGATACCCTAGGAGTAGCATAAAAACAGAATCAAAATACTATGGATACCCTAGGAGTAGAATAAAACAGAATCAAAATACTATGGATACCCTAGGAGTAGCATAAAAACAGAATCAAAATACTATGGATACCCTTGGAGTAGAATAAAAACAGAATCAAAATACTATGGATACCCTAGGAGTAGAATAAAAACAGAATCAAAATACTATGGATACCCTTGGAGTAGCATAAAAACAGAATCAAAATACTATGGATACCCTAGGAGTAGAATAAAACAGAATCAAAATACTATGGATACCCTAGGAGTAGAATAAAACAGAATCAAAATACTATGGATACCCTAGGAGTAGAATAAAACAGAATCAAAATACTATGGATACCCTAGGAGTAGAATAAAAACAGAATCAAAATACTATGGATACCCTAGGAGTAGCATAAAACAGAATCAAAATACTATGGATACCCTAGGAGTAGAATAAAAACAGAATCAAAATACTATGGATACCCTTGGAGTAGAATAAAAACAGAATCAAAATACTATGGATACCCTAGGAGTAGAATAAAAACAGAATCAAAATACTATGGATACCCTAGGAGTAGAATAAAAACAGAATCAAAATACTATGGATACCCTAGGAGTAGCATAAAAACAGAATCAAAATACTATGGATACCCTTGGAGTAGAATAAAAACAGAATCAAAATACTATGGATACCCTTGGAGTAGAATAAAAACAGAATCAAAATACTATGGATACCCTAGGAGTAGAATAAAAACAGAATCAAAATACTATGGATACCCTAGGAGTAGCATAAAAACAGAATCAAAATACTATGGATACCCTTGGAGTAGCATAAAAACAGAATCAAAATACTATGGATACCCTAGGAGTAGAATAAAACAGAATCAAAATACTATGGATACCCTAGGAGTAGAATAAAAACAGAATCAAAATACTATGGATACCCTAGGAGTAGCATAAAAACAGAATCAAAATACTATGGATACCCTAGGAGTAGCATAAAAACAGAATCAAAATACTATGGATACCCTAGGAGTAGCATAAAAACAGAATCAAAATACTATGGATACCCTAGGAGTAGCATAAAAACAGAATCAAAATACTATGGATACCCTTGGAGTAGAATAAAAACAGAATCAAAATACTATGGATACCCTAGGAGTAGCATAAAACAGAATCAAAATACTATGGATACCCTTGGAGTAGCATAAAAACAGAATCAAAATACTATGGATACCCTAGGAGTAGAATAAAAACAGAATCAAAATACTATGGATACCCTTGGAGTAGAATAAAAACAGAATCAAAATACTATGGATACCCTTGGAGTAGCATAAAAACAGAATCAAAATACTATGGATACCCTTGGAGTAGAATAAAAACAGAATCAAAATACTATGGATACCCTAGGAGTAGCATAAAACAGAATCAAAATACTATGGATACCCTTGGAGTAGCATAAAAACAGAATCAAAATACTATGGATACCCTTGGAGTAGAATAAAAACAGAATCAAAATACTATGGATACCCTTGGAGTAGCATAAAAACAGAATCAAAATACTATGGATACCCTTGGAGTAGAATAAAAACAGAATCAAAATACTATGGATACCCTAGGAGTAGAATAAAAACAGAATCAAAATACTATGGATACCCTTGGAGTAGAATAAAAACAGAATCAAAATACTATGGATACCCTTGGAGTAGCATAAAAACAGAATCAAAATACTATGGATACCCTTGGAGTAGAATAAAAACAGAATCAAAATACTATGGATACCCTAGGAGTAGAATAAAAACAGAACCAAAATACTATGGATACCCTAGGATTAGAATAAAAACAGAATCAAAATACTATGGATACCCTTGGAGTAGAATAAAAACAGAATCAAAATACTATGGATACCCTAGGAGTAGAATAAAAACAGAATCAAAATACTATGGATACCCTAGGAGTAGAATAAAACAGAATCAAAATACTATGGATACCCTAGGAGTAGCATAAAAACAGAATCAAAATACTATGGATACCCTAGGAGTAGAATAAAAACAGAATCAAAATACTATGGATACCCTAGGAGTAGAATAAAAACAGAATCAAAATACTATGGATACCCTTGGAGTAGAATAAAAACAGAATCAAAATACTATGGATACCCTAGGAGTAGCATAAAAACAGAATCAAAATACTATGGATACCCTAGGAGTAGAATAAAACAGAATCAAAATACTATGGATACCCTAGGAGTAGAATAAAACAGAATCAAAATACTATGGATACCCTAGGAGTAGCATAAAAACAGAATCAAAATACTATGGATACCCTAGGAGTAGAATAAAACAGAATCAAAATACTATGGATACCCTAGGAGTAGAATAAAACAGAATCAAAATACTATGGATACCCTAGGAGTAGAATAAAACAGAATCAAAATACTATGGATACCCTAGGAGTAGCATAAAAACAGAATCAAAATACTATGGATACCCTAGGAGTAGAATAAAACAGAATCAAAATACTATGGATACCCTAGGAGTAGAATAAAAACAGAATCAAAATACTATGGATACCCTAGGAGTAGAATAAAAACAGAATCAAAATACTATGGATACCCTTGGAGTAGAATAAAACAGAATCAAAATACTATGGATACCCTAGGAGTAGAATAAAACAGAATCAAAATACTATGGATACCCTTGGAGTAGAATAAAACAGAATCAAAATACTATGGATACCCTAGGAGTAGAATAAAACAGAATCAAAATACTATGGATACCCTAGGAGTAGAATAAAACAGAATCAAAATACTATGGATACCCTAGGAGTAGCATAAAAACAGAATCAAAATACTATGGATACCCTAGGAGTAGAATAAAACAGAATCAAAATACTATGGATACCCTAGGAGTAGAATAAAACAGAATCAAAATACTATGGATACCCTAGGAGTAGAATAAAACAGAATCAAAATACTATGGATACCCTAGGAGTAGCATAAAAACAGAATCAAAATACTATGGATACCCTAGGAGTAGAATAAAAACAGAATCAAAATACTATGGATACCCTAGGAGTAGCATAAAAACAGAATCAAAATACTATGGATACCCTTGGAGTAGAATAAAAACAGAATCAAAATACTATGGATACCCTTGGAGTAGAATAAAACAGAATCAAAATACTATGGATACCCTAGGAGTAGAATAAAACAGAATCAAAATACTATGGATACCCTAGGAGTAGCATAAAAACAGAATCAAAATACTATGGATACCCTAGGAGTAGAATAAAACAGAATCAAAATACTATGGATACCCTTGGAGTAGAATAAAACAGAATCAAAATACTATGGATACCCTAGGAGTAGAATAAAACAGAATCAAAATACTATGGATACCCTAGGAGTAGAATAAAACAGAATCAAAATACTATGGATACCCTAGGAGTAGCATAAAAACAGAATCAAAATACTATGGATACCCTAGGAGTAGAATAAAACAGAATCAAAATACTATGGATACCCTAGGAGTAGAATAAAACAGAATCAAAATACTATGGATACCCTAGGAGTAGAATAAAACAGAATCAAAATACTATGGATACCCTAGGAGTAGAATAAAAACAGAATCAAAATACTATGGATACCCTTGGAGTAGCATAAAAACAGAATCAAAATACTACGGATACCCTAGGAGTAGAATAAAAACAGAATCAAAATACTATGGATACCCTAGGAGTAGCATAAAAACAGAATCAAAATACTATGGATACCCTAGGAGTAGAATAAAAACAGAATCAAAATACTATGGATACCCTAGGAGTAGAATAAAAACAGAATCAAAATACTATGGATACCCTAGGAGTAGAATAAAACAGAATCAAAATACTATGGATACCCTTGGAGTAGAATAAAACAGAATCAAAATACTATGGATACCCTAGGAGTAGAATAAAACAGAATCAAAATACTATGGATACCCTAGGAGTAGAATAAAACAGAATCAAAATACTATGGATACCCTTGGAGTAGAATAAAACAGAATCAAAATACTATGGATACCCTTGGAGTAGAATAAAACAGAATCAAAATACTATGGATACCCTAGGAGTAGAATAAAACAGAATCAAAATACTATGGATACCCTAGGAGTAGAATAAAACAGAATCAAAATACTATGGATACCCTAGGAGTAGCATAAAAACAGAATCAAAATACTATGGATACCCTAGGAGTAGCATAAAAACAGAATCAAAATACTATGGATACCCTAGGAGTAGAATAAAACAGAATCAAAATACTATGGATACCCTAGGAGTAGAATAAAAACAGAATCAAAATACTATGGATACCCTAGGAGTAGCATAAAACAGAATCAAAATACTATGGATACCCTAGGAGTAGAATAAAACAGAATCAAAATACTATGGATACCCTAGGAGTAGAATAAAACAGAATCAAAATACTATGGATACCCTAGGAGTAGCATAAAAACAGAATCAAAATACTATGGATACCCTAGGAGTAGCATAAAAACAGAATCAAAATACTATGGATACCCTAGGAGTAGAATAAAACAGAATCAAAATACTATGGATACCCTTGGAGTAGAATAAAACAGAATCAAAATACTATGGATACCCTAGGAGTAGCATAAAAACAGAATCAAAATACTATGGATACCCTAGGAGTAGCATAAAAACAGAATCAAAATACTATGGATACCCTAGGAGTAGAATAAAACAGAATCAAAATACTATGGATACCCTTGGAGTAGAATAAAACAGAATCAAAATACTATGGATACCCTTGGAGTAGCATAAAAACAGAATCAAAATACTATGGATACCCTAGGAGTAGAATAAAACAGAATCAAAATACTATGGATACCCTAGGAGTAGAATAAAACAGAATCAAAATACTATGGATACCCTAGGAGTAGAATAAAACAGAATCAAAATACTATGGATACCCTAGGAGTAGAATAAAAACAGAATCAAAATACTATGGATACCCTTGGAGTAGCATAAAAACAGAATCAAAATACTACGGATACCCTAGGAGTAGAATAAAAACAGAATCAAAATACTATGGATACCCTAGGAGTAGAATAAAAACAGAATCAAAATACTATGGATACCCTTGGAGTAGAATAAAAACAGAATCAAAATACTATGGATACCCTAGGAGTAGCATAAAAACAGAATCAAAATACTATGGATACCCTAGGAGTAGCATAAAAACAGAATCAAAATACTATGGATACCCTAGGAGTAGAATAAAACAGAATCAAAATACTATGGATACCCTAGGAGTAGCATAAAAACAGAATCAAAATACTATGGATACCCTAGGAGTAGCATAAAACAGAATCAAAATACTATGGATACCCTAGGAGTAGCATAAAAACAGAATCAAAATACTATGGATACCCTTGGAGTAGAATAAAAACAGAATCAAAATACTATGGATACCCTAGGAGTAGCATAAAAACAGAATCAAAATACTATGGATACCCTAGGAGTAGCATAAAAACAGAATCAAAATACTATGGATACCCTAGGAGTAGCATAAAAACAGAATCAAAATACTATGGATACCCTAGGAGTAGAATAAAAACAGAATCAAAATACTATGGATACCCTAGGAGTAGCATAAACGTGGAAGCAAAATACAATGAGTTCTGTAATTTAGTAGCAGTTGCTGAATTAGAAGAACCTCTTTTTGTCAATGCAATACGTGTGAAATAATTGGGGAAACTACACGAACACAGGGTTATACGATACCACCAGTGCCGGATTTACCATTGTGCTTAGGTGTGCTTAAGCACAGGGCCCCGTTGGCCTGGGGGGGGGGATCTTCCTGCCAACAAATATTTTTACGATGGATGTTTGCTTATGTGGTGCAATTTTAAATTTGAAGGCGTTTCTGAACATGTATGCCTGACTGCCTGTGTAGGCCTACCGGGTCTACCTCATTCAGGGCCCAAGTAAGGGACCTCATAACTTAACTAGCGCAGGGCCTCATTTGTCCTAAATCTGGCACTGGATACCAGATTTCTGACGGGTTTGCTCGTTTTCACGGGTGAGGGTTATCATGTTAATGCCACTTTCAACAATATTTCAGTTATATTGTGTCAGTCAGTTGTATTGGTGGAGGTAACCGGACTATCGTGAGAATACCACCGACCTGCCGAAAGTCACTGATAAATTTTATCACATAATTGTGTATCCAGTGCACCTCGCCATAAGCGGGAATCGAACTCATATAATCAGTGGTGATATGCACTGATCGCATAAGTAGTTGTAAATTAAACAACCATACGATCACGAATAAGGTCGTCACAAAAAGTCAGCAAACATACATTAATTATAGACGAAAAACATATCCTATCATAAATCTTGGCTTATATACATGTGTGTCAAACCGTGGGTTTTAGAGTATGTCGCCGTGACTATTATTTGACAGAATATTTCTTTCTGATATCGTATACCTTAGCACAAAATAGTAATACGTAATGGTTATTTTTTATATGCAGTAATTCCTAGGATCACTCGAAACACTTGTCTCTTTTAATGTGTTAGAAATAACTCTGAACGTTTTTATTAAATAAATCACAATGGTCTATTATGTAATAAATAACACGGGTCGTTCTAAATAAATAACACGGGTGTTACAAGATATACCACGAGAATATTTCATGTGAAACTCATCGTGAGTGGTGTAAATGTATATGATCTAGATGTTGTTATAAAAGAAATCCTTGTGAGGTTGTGTTAGAAATCTCTATGTAATATTGTAAAAAGAAGTTATAAATTTGAAGGAGTGTTGCTCAAGGAAACGCTCTTGGGTTGTTTTACAGAAATCGCTAAAAGGCGTAGAAAAAACATCCATTTCGGATGTAGAAAAATATATTTGTCCTGTATGTAGTAAAATAGATATCATTCAGATGGTCAAATAGAAGTACATTTCCGGTGTAGTCAAATACCAGAATATAACAAAAATATATAGTACAATAAATACAATTTCAAGTCGGTAAAACAGTTTCACATGTAAAACACTTTGATAGTCAGCATAAAGACATTAGTTACAGATACAAACAATATCCTATAATAAATCTTAGTTTATTTGCACGTGTCACAAGAAATAAACATTAAACAACTGTTAAAGCTGTATCAACAGCAATAACTTCAAATCTCAATACATTGATTGATTGATTGATTTTTGGTGTTTTAAGGCCACCTTCAGCAATATTTCAGCTATATCATGACGACCAGTTTTAGTGGTGGAAGAAGCCGGAGTACCCAGAGAGAACCATCGACCATGAGCAAGCAACTGGTAAACTTTATCACTTGCGGCTTCGAGTCGAGTGTACCCTTTTTTGTCAATTACAAAGCCAGGTGCGAACCCACACCGCATTGATGACAGGCTTGTATGAGTTGTTAGGTAATCCAACTACCAAACTCATTGAGCATTGTTTGCTTCAGACAGTGTTTGTTTTCTTCAGACAGTGTTTGTTTACTTCAGACAGTGTTTGTTTCCTTCAGACAGTGTTTGTTTTCTTCAGACAGTGTTTGTTTACTTCAGACAGTGTTTGTTTACTTCAGATAGTGTTTGTTTCCTTCAGACAGAGTTTGTTTGCTTCAGACAGTGTTTGTTTTCTTCAGACAGTGTTTGTTTACTTCAGACAGTGTTTGTTTTCTTCAGACAGTGTTAGTTTTCTTCAGACAGTGTTTGTTTACTTCAGACAGTGTTTGTTTCCTTCAGACAGAGTTTGTTTGCTTCAGACACTCTTTGTTTTCTTCAGACAATCTTTGTTTACTTCAGACAGTGTTTGTTTCCTACAGACAGTATTTGTTTCCTTCAGACAGAGTTTGTTTGCTTCAGACAGTATTTGTTTACTTCAGACAGTGTTTGTTTCCTTCAGACAGTATTTGTTTCCTTCAGACAGTGTTTGTTTGCTTCAGACAGTGTTTGTTTTTTCCCTTTGTAAGATTGTTCGGAGTTCGTTAATTTTGTTATTACCTTTATTCAGACAGTGGTTATTGCTTCAGACAGTGTTTGTTTGCTTCAGACAGTGTTTGTTTGTTTCAGAGAGTGTTTGTTTGCTTCAGATAGTGTTTGTTTGTTTCAGACAGTATTTGTTTGTTTCAGACAGTGTTTGTTTGCTTCAGACAGTGTTTGTTTGCTTCAGACAGTGTTTGTTTTCTTCAGACAGTGTTTGTTTTCTTCAGACAGTGTTTGTTTGCTTCAGACAGTGTTTGTTTGTTTCAGACAGTGTTTGTTTGTTTCAGACAGTATTTGTTTGCTTCAGACAGTGTTTGTATGCTTCCGACAGTGTTTGTTTGCTTCCGACAGTGTTTGTTTCAGACAGTGTTTGTTTGCTTCAGACAGTGTTTGTTTGCTTCCGACAGTGTTTGTTTGCTTCAGACAGTGTTTGTTTGCTTCAGACAGTGTTTGTTTGCTTCAGACAGTGTTTGTTTCCTTCAGACAGTGTTTGTTTGTTTCAGACAGTATTTGTTTGCTTCAGACAGTGTTTATTTGCTTCAGACAGTGTTTGTTTGCTTCAGAGAGTGCCTGGTTGCTTCAGACAGTGTTTGTTTGCTTCAGACAGTGTTTGTTTGCATCAGACAGTGTTTGTTTGCTTCAGACAGTGTTTGGTTGCTTCAGACAGTATTTGTTTGCTTCAGACAGTGTTTGTTTGATTCAGAGAGTATTTGTTTGTTTCAGACAGTGTGTATAGCTTCAGACAGTATTTGTTTCCTTCAGACAGTGTTTGTTTGCTTCAGACAGTATTTGTTTCCTTCAGACAGTGTTTGTTTCCTTCAGACAGTGTTTGTTTTCTTCAGACAGTATTTGTTTGCTTCAGACAGTGTTTATTTGATTCAGACAGTGTGTATTGCTTCAGACAGTATTTGTTTCCTTCAGACAGTGTTTGTGTGCTTCCGACAGTATTTGTTTCCTTCAGACAGTGTTTGTTTACTTCAGACAGTGTTTGTTTACTTCAGAGAGTGTTTGTTTTCTTCAGACAGTGTTTGTTTACTTCAGACAGTGTTTGTTTGCTTCAGACAGTCTTTGTTTGCTTCAGACAGTGTTTGTTTCCTTCAGACAGTGTTTGTTTACTTCAGACAGTGTTTGTTTACTTCAGACAGTGTTTGTTTTCTTCAGACAGTGTTTGTTTACTTCAGACAGTATTTGTATCCTTCAGACAGTGTTTGTTTCCTTCAGACAGTGTTTGTTTGCTTCAGACAGTATTTGTTTCCTTCAGACAGTATTTGTTTGCTTCAGAGAGTGTTTGTTTCCTTCAGACAGTGTTTGTTTGCTTCAGAGAGTGTTTGTTTGCTTCAGACAGTGTTTGTTTGCTTCCGACAGTGTTTGTTTGCTTCAGAGAGTGTTTTTTTCCTTCAGACAGTGTTTGTTTGTTTCAGACAGTGTTTGTTTTCTTCAGACAGTGTTTGTTTGCTTCAGACAGTGTTTGTTTGCTTCCGACAGTGTTTGTTTGCTTCAGACAGTGTTTGTTTGTTTCAGACAGTATTTGTTTGCTTCAGACAGTGTTTGTTTGCTTCAGACAGTATTTGTTTGCTTCAGAGAGTGCCTGGTTGCTTCAGACAGTGTTTGTTTGCTTCAGACAGTGTTTGTTTCCTTCAGACAGTGTTTGTTTGCTTCCGACAGTGTTTGTTTGCTTCAGACAGTGTTTGTTTGCTTCCGACAGTGTTTGTTTGCTTCAGACAGTGTTTGTTTGTTTCAGACAGTGTTTGTTTTCTTCAGACAGTGTTTGTTTGCTTCAGACAGTGTTTGTTTGCTTCAGACAGTGTTTGTTTCCTTCAGACAGTGTTTGTTTGTTTCAGACAGTATTTGTTTGCTTCAGACAGTGTTTGTTTGCTTCAGACAGTGTTTGTTTGCTTCAGAGAGTGCCTGGTTGCTTCAGACAGTGTTTGTTTGCTTCAGACAGTGTTTGTTTGCATCAGACAGTGTTTGTTTGCTTCAGACAGTGTTTGGTTGCTTCAGACAGTGTTTGTTTGCTTCAGACAGTGTTTGTTTTCTTCAGACAGTATTTGTTTGCTTCAGACAGTGTTTGTTTGATTCAGACAGTATTTGTTTGTTTCAGACAGTGTGTATTGCTTCAGACAGTATTTGTTTCCTTCAGACAGTGTTTGTTTGCTTCAGACAGTATTTGTTTCCTTCAGACAGTGGTTGTTTACTTCAGACAGTGTTTGTTTACTTCAGACAGTATTTGTTTGCTTCAGACAGTGTTTGTTTGCTTCAGACAGTGTTTGTTTGCTTCAGACAGTGTTTGTTTGCTTCAGACAGTGTTTGTTTTCTTCAGACAGTATTTGTTTGCTTCAGACAGTGTTTGTTTGATTCAGACAGTATTTGTTTGTTTCAGACAGTGTGTATTGCTTCAGACAGTGTTTGTTTGCTTCAGACAGTATTTGTTTCCTTCAGACAGTGTTTGTTTGCTTCAGACAGTCTTTGTTTACTTCAGACAGTGTTTGGTTGCTTCAGACAGTGTTTGTTTGATTCAGACAGTGTTTGTTTACTTCAGACAGTGTTTGTTTGCTTCAGACAGTGTTTGTTTGCTTCAGACAGTGTTTGTTTGCTTCAGACAGTGTTTGTTTGCTTCAGACAGTGTTTGTTTGCTTCAGACAGTGTTTGTTTACTTCAGACAGTGTTTGTTTGCTTCAGACAGTGTTTGTTTGCTTCAGACAGTATTTGGTTGCTTCAGACAGTGTTTGTTTACTTCAGAGAGTGTTTGTTTGATTCAGACAGTGTTTGTTTACTTCAGACAGTATTTGTTTGCTTCAGACAGTATTTGTTTGCTTCAGACAGTGTTTGTTTACTTCAGACAGTATTTGTTTACTTCAGACAGTATTTGTTTACTTCAGACAGTGTTTGTTTGATTCAGACAGTGTTTGTTTACTTCAGACAGTATTTGTTTACTTCAGACAGTGTTTGTTTGATTCAGACAGTGTTTGTTTACTTCAGACAGTATTTGTTTGCTTCAGACAGTATTTGTTTGCTTCAGACAGTGTTTGTTTTCTTCAGACAGTGTTTGTTTGTTTCAGACAGTGTTTGTTTGCTTCAGACAGTGTTTGTTTACTTCAGACAGTGTTTGTTTGATTCAGACAGTGTTTGTTTACTTCAGACAGTATTTGTTTACTTCAGACAGTATTTGTTTACTTCAGACAGTGTTTGTTTGATTCAGACAGTGTTTGTTTACTTCAGACAGTATTTGTTTACTTCAGACAGTGTTTGTTTGATTCAGACAGTGTTTGTTTACTTCAGATAGTGTTTGCTTGCTTCAGACAGTATTTGTTTCCTTCAGACAGTGTTTGTTTGCTTCAGACAGTATTTGTTTACTTCAGACAGTGTTTGTTTGATTCAGACAGTGTTTGTTTACTTCAGATAGTGTTTGCTTGCTTCAGACAGTATTTGTTTCCTTCAGACAGTATTTGTTTACTTCAGACAGTGTTTGTTTACTTCAGACAGTGTTTGTTTACTTCAGACAGTATTTGTTTGCTTCAGACAGTGTTTGTTTGCTTCAGACAGTATTTGTTTCCTTCAGACAGTGTTTGTTTACTTCAGACAGTGTTTGTTTACTTCAGACAGTATTTGTTTGCATCAGACAGTGTTTGGTTGCTTCAGACAGTGTTTGTTTGCATCAGACAGTATTTGTTTGCTTCAGACAGTGTTTGTTTGATTCAGACAGTATTTGTTTGCTTCAGACAGTGTTTGTTTGATTCAGACAGTATTTGTTTGTTTCAGACAGTGTGTATTGCTTCAGACAGTATTTGTTTCCTTCAGACAGTGTTTGTTTGCTTCAGACAGTATTTGTTTCCTTCAGACAGTGTTTGTTTGCTTCAGACAGTGTTTGTTTTCTTCAGACAGTATGTGTTTGCTTCAGACAGTGTTTATTTGATTCAGACAGTGTGTATTGCTTCAGACAGTATTTGTTTCCTTCAGACAGTGTTTGTGTGCTTCAGACAGTATTTGTTTCCTGCAGACAGTGTTTGTTTTCTTCAGACAGTGTTTGTTTACTTCAGACAGTGTTTGTTTGCTTCAGACAGTGTTTGTTTACTTCAGATAGTGTTTGTTTGCTTCAGACAGTGTTTGTTTGCTTCAGATAGTGTTTGCTTGTTTCAGACAGTGTTTGTTTCCTTCAGACAGTATTTGCTTGCTTCAGACAGTGTTTGTTTGTTTCAGACAGTGTTTGTTTGCTTCAGACAGTATTTGCTTGCTTCAGACAGTGTTTGTTTGCTTCAGACAGTATTTGTTTACTTTATCGAGTGTTTGTTTACTTCAGACAGTGTTTGTTTGCTTCAGACAGTGTTTGTTTTCTTCAGACAGTGTTTGTTTTCTTCAGACAGTGTTTGTTTGCTTCAGAAAGTGTTAGTTTTCTTCAGACAGTGTTAGTTTGCTTCAGACAGTGTATTGTTTGCTTCAGACAGTGTTTGTTTGTTTCAGACAGTGTTTGTTTGCTTCAGACAGTGTTTGTTTCCTTCAGACAGTGTTTGTTTGCTTCAGACAGTGTTTGGTTGCTTCAGACAGTGTTTGTTTGCTTCAGACAGTGTTTGTTTGCTTCAGACAGTGTTTGTTTCCTTCAGACAGTATTTGTTTGCTTCAGACAGTGTTTGTTTCCTTCAGACAGTGTTTGTTTGCTTCAGACAGTGTTTGTTTGCTTCAGACAGTGTTTGTTTGCTTCAGACAGTGTTTGTTTGCTTCAGACAGTGTTTGTTTGCTTCAGACAGTGTTTGTTTGCTTCAGACAGTGTTTGTTTGCTTCAGACAGTGTTTGTTTCCTTCAGACAGTATTTGTTTGCTTCAGACTGTGTGTGTTTGCTTCAGACAGTGTTTGTTTGCTTCAGACAGTATTTGTTTGTTTCAGAGAGTGGTTATTGCTTCAGACAGTATTTGTTTCCTTCAGACAGTGTTTGTTTACTTCAGACAGTGTTTGTTTGTTTCAGACAGTGTTTGTTTTCTTCAGACAGTGTTTGTTTGCTTCAGATAGTGTTTGCTTGCTTCAGACAGTGTGTGTTTGCTTCAGATAGTGTTTGCTTGCTTCAGACAGTGTTTGTTTGCTTCAGACAGTGTTTGTTTGCTTCAGACAGTGTTTGTTTGCTTCAGACAGTATTTGTTTGTTTCAGAGAGTGGTTATTGCTTCAGACAGTATTTGTTTCCTTCAGACAGTGTTTGCTTACTTCAGACAGTGTTTGTTTGTTTCAGACAGTGTTTGTTTTCTTCAGACAGTGTTTGTTTGATTCAGATAGTGTTTGCTTGCTTCAGACAGTGTTTGTTTGCTTCAGATAGTGTTTGCTTGCTTCAGACAGTGTTTGTTTGCTTCAGACAGTGTTTGTTTTCTTCAGACAGTGTTTGTTTCCTTCAGACAGTATTTGCTTGCTTCAGACAGTGTTTGTTTGCTTCAGACAGTATTTGTTTACTTCATCGAGTGCTTGTTTACTTCAGACAGTGTTTGTTTGCTTCAGACAGTGTTAGTTTACTTCAGACAGTGTTTGTTTTCTTCAGACAGTGTTTGCTTTCGTCAGACAGTGTGTGTTTGCTTCAGACAGTGTTAGTTTACTTCAGACAGTGTTTGTTTTCTTCAGACAGTGTTTGTTTTCTTCAGACAGTGTGTGTTTGCTTCAGACAGTGTTTGTTTGCTTCAGACAGTGTTTGTTTGCTTCAGACAGTGTTAGTTTACTTCAGACAGTGTTTGTTTGCTTCAGACAGTGTTTGTTTGCTTCAGACAGTGTTTGGTTGCTTCAGACAGTGTTTGGTTGCTTCAGACAGTGTTAGTTTACTTCAGACAGTGTTTGTTTGCTTCAGACAGTATTTGTTTGCTTCAGACAGTGTTTGTTTGCTTCAGACAGTATTTGTTTGCTTCAGACAGTATTTGTTTGCTTCAGACAGTGTTTGTTTGCTTCAGACAGTGTTTGTTTGCTTCAGACAGTGTTTGGTTGCTTCAGACAGTGTTTGGTTGCTTCAGACAGTGTTTGTTTACTTCAGACAGTGTTTGTTTGCTTCCGACAGTGTTTGGTTGCTTCAGACAGTGTTTGGTTGCTTCAGACAGTGTTAGTTTACTTCAGACAGTGTTTGTTTGTTTCAGACAGTGTGTATTGCTTCAGACAGTATTTGTTTGCTTCAGACAGTGTTTGTTTGCTTCAGACAGTGTTTGTTTGCTTCAGACAGTGTTTGTTTGCTTCAGACAGTGTTTGTTTGCTTCAGACAGTGTTTGTTTGCTTCAGACAGTGTTTGTTTGCTTCAGACAGTGTTTGTTTGCTTCAGACAGTGTTTGGTTGCTTCAGACAGTGTTTGGTTGCTTCAGACAGTGTTAGTTTACTTCAGACAGTGTTTGTTTACTTCAGACAGTATTTGTTTGCTTCAGACAGTGTTAGTTTGCTTCAGACAGTGTTTGTTTGCTTCAGACAGTGTTTGTTTGCTTCAGACAGTGTTTGTTTGCTTCAGACAGTGTTTGTTTGCTTCAGACAGTGTTTGGTTGCTTCAGACAGTGTTTGGTTGCTTCAGACAGTGTTAGTTTGCTTCAGAGAGTGTTAGTTTTCTTCAGACAGTGTTTGTTTTCTTCAGACAGTGTTAGTTTGCTTCAGATAGTGTTTGTTTCCTTCAGACAGTGCTTGTTTGCTTCAGACAGTGTTTGCCTGCTTCAGACAGTGTATGTTTGCTTCAGACAGTGTTAATTTTCTTCAGACAGTGTTTGTTTGCTTCAGACAATATTTGTATTGTTTATTGTTTATTCTATGTCATTATGATGTTACTAACTGTAACATACTATCATGGGACTCCATGTAACATCTTCACACGCAATAATAATAATTTACATAATCAGTGTTTGTAATCAGTTGTACTTTAAAGTCTGCCTTGAAATCAATGCACATGTGTTCAATATAAGTAAAATCTAATAATTGTGGTAGAAAAACTAATTATAATATGTTGCTAGGAAATGCATACAAAAATAAAAAACAGCTTGAGGTTATTGTAGCATTTGAGGATCGATAGCAAATTACAAAAATAAAATCGAAACTGCCCATGCGGTCACCTCTATTAAGCAACCACCTGTATTAAAATGTCAATTTTGTCTTATCTTGTCATAGAACATTTCATATGAATTGAGCCTCTTTTAAGAGGTCACATGTCTTATATGACCAAAGGATCCAAAGGTGACCTCTTAATACAGGTCTGACTGTACTAAGTAACTAGAACAAAAATAAAAGACATCTTGAGATTATTGCAGCATCTGAGTATCGATAGAAATATTACAAAATACAGTCAAAAACTGCCCGTCCAATCACCTCTATTTATCAGTCTCCTCTTTTTGAAAGGTCACC
The DNA here is from genome assembly GCA_963680875.1 of Bathymodiolus brooksi. NCBI lineage: Eukaryota > Metazoa > Mollusca > Bivalvia > Mytilida > Modiolidae > Bathymodiolus > Bathymodiolus brooksi. The sequence continues at coordinate 1,311,622 of OY804586.1, read as the reverse complement.
TGTCTTAAAAGACCAGTTTGTTTTGCCTCAATGATGACCGCTTAATACAGGTTGGACTGTACTAAACAACTGGAACAACTGGAACAAAACAAGACTGCTTGAGGTTATTGCAGCACTTGAGTTTCGATAGCAATAAAACAAAATACAGTCAATCCTTACACATGCAGTCACCTCTATTAAGCAGTCACTTGTATTAAAATTTCACTTATCAGGCAACTTTTTCCTTTGTCCCAAAGGTGACCTCCTAAAACAGGTTTGACTGTACTAAACAACTAGAACAAAATTAAAAGACAACCAGAGGTTTTTCAGCACTTTCGAAAGCAATATATCAAAATATAGTCACACCTGCCCATGCCGTCACCTCTATTAAGCAGTCACTTGTATTAAAAGGTCACTTTTTTCTTGTCTTGTCATGTAAGCTTTCATAAGAATTAAACCTCTTTTAAGAGCTCACCTGTGTTAAACGGTCAAAGGTTCCAAAGGTGACCTCTTAATACAGGTTTGAATGTGCTAAGCAACTGGAACAAAAATAAAAGACATCTTGAGGTCATTGCATCACTTGAGTATCGATAGCAATATAGCAAAATACTAAATAACTGGAATATTTGTGGCGTATTATTTCCCTAACGTCTATTAGGAAATGAATCGGTTCTATAATAAAGACGTGATTTGTTTGACTAATAAGACAGCTCTAGACAAGCCTTTTATTTATTATTCTAGGGAGAATTTATTGTTATTGTAAGACAAATAGTAAGGTTGTATCTACTGTAAGTTTAACAAGCGACCTCTATTGTTATAGTGATCGATCTTTACAAATGTTAGAAACAAACGTTTGATTGATGTAGGATTATTGTATAGTACAATGTATTGTATTGCCTTTTGTGAAGTGTTTAATGCATATATATCTGGGGGAGGATATATATACAATACTTGTGCACTGTCGAAGCATATAGGTAATATTTGTATGAAGTTTAGAAACGGGAGAAAAGGCGAGGCTTCGCCGAGCCTTTTCCTGCGTTTCGCGCCGAATACACATATTTACCTATATGCTTCGACAGTGCACGTGTATTGTATTTATCCTGCAATTTTAAATCGTAAATAAACGTTTACTGGACGATGATAAAAGTATTTGAAATAATTTTGTGTATGTATTTGAAAACAATATCCCTCGATGTGCCCCGATGTGGGCGGAGCTTACATTTGTATGTTCTATTTATAACTGACCAATATCAAATAAAATATTGGGCAGGCCATATTGGTCGGTAAATACTGTCATTGCAGGATAAAGATAAATATATAACACTATATATATATAAAAAAGAAAGGGATGGAGATTTTGGTGTTACGTACATTTGGTCATACACAAGATTTGTATCTGACTTGACAATAAGGTAACACGATGGATGTCTGACTTGACTATAAGGTAACACGATGGATGTCTGACTTGACAATAAGGTAAAACGATGGATGTCTGACTTGACAATAAGGTAACACGATGGATGTTTGACTTGACAATAAGGTAACACGATGGATGTCTGACTTGACTATAAGGTAACACGATGGATGTCTGACTTGACAATAAGGTAAAACGATGGATTTCTGACTTGACAATAAGGTAACACGATGGATGTCTAACTTGACAAAAAGGTAACACGATGGATGTCTGACTTGACAATAAGGTAACACGATGGATGTCTGACTTGACAATAAGGTAACACGATAGATGTCTGACTTGACAATAAGGTAACACGATGGATGTCTGACTTGACAATAAGGTAACACGATGAATGTCTGACTTGACAATAAGGTAGCACGATGGATGTCTGACTTGACAATAAGGTAACACGATGGATGTCTGACTTGACAATAAGGTAACACGATGGATGTCTGACTTGACTATAAGGTAACACGATGGATATCTGACTTGACAATAAGGTAACACGATGGATGTCTGACTTGACTATAAGGTAACACGATGGATGTCTGACTTGACTATAAGGTAACACGATGGATGTCTGACTTGACAATAAGGTAACACGATGGATGTCTGACTTGACTATAAGGTAACACGATGGATGTCTGACTTGACTATAAGGTAACACGATGGATGTCTGACTTGACAATAAGGTAACACGATGGATGTCTGACTTGACAATAAGGTAACACGATGGATGTCTGACTTGACAATAGGGTAACACGACGGATGTCTGACTTGACAATAAGGTAACACGATGGATGTCTGACTTGACAATAAGGTTACACGATGGATGTCTGACTTGACTATAAGGTAACACGATGGATGTCTGACTTGACAATAAGGTAACACGGTGGTAACACGATGGATGTCTTTAAATATAACCATAGATATACAATTTAGTACGCACAACGCGTTACTGGAATAACCTTCATCAGGTAGGCTCAAAGTCGAAAGGTTGGAAAACTATAAATGAACAATTTATCCTTCGCGAGCAACATGGTTCACTTCGGTATTTTTTAGTTCGTTAGTTTCCTGTGTTGTATTTCTGTTTTGTTTTGTTTTGTCTTTTTCGTCTTTGTCCTGTGTCATGTGCCCACTGTTTTGTCTTTTTCGTCTTTGTCCTGTGTCATGTGCCCACTGTTTTGTCTTTTTCGTCTTTGTCCTGTGTCATGTGCCCACTGTTTTGTCTTTTTCGTCTTTGTCCTGTGTCATGTGCCCACTGTTTTGTCTTTTTCGTCTTTGTCCTGTGTCATGTGCCCACTGTTTTGTCTTTTTCGTCTTTGTCCTGTGTCATGTGCCCACTGTTGTTAGTGTTTCAAAATTGTCCATTATTGATTTCCTCCTACTTAATAAACGATATAGAACACCAGTGGCAATCAACCAACGTACCTTCCAGAGAAACTGGCAACATAGGGTACACAAAACAAAGAACAACTAAACTAAAACACACCATGTGTTGGACACCGATATAAGTAGGCAAACACAAATAACGTAAATAAGACATGCACCCTCCTACAAACAAACATTGAAATACATTGGTGAGTCATTAGTGATTGTTGTTTAACGCCAATTCAGTAATTTTTCAGCTATATCATGGCGAAAACAAGTTAATTGTCAATGAGATGATGATGAGGTCCTCTTTGTTTTTTTGTGTGTTAGATCACTAGCCAACAGTCTGCCGGGTAGACATGTCGCTCCACTCGGACACATTATTCTGATTCCGAGCCAACCAGTCTTTCTCCTTAATGGTGTGTGCTTAGCAATGAAGCAACAAAAGCAAATTTTATAGTCTATGGTTTGACCAGTCCTGGGGTCAAACCCACTATCTAGTGCACTCTAGACGTGCCCGCTAACCATTACACCACCGATATCAACAAAACATGCTATTGAATTGATTTATACCTATGTTGTTTTACTTTGGTAAATCATTTTCTGTTGCTAAATGTTCATTTGAGATAAATGGAGAACTATTTTGTTTATATAAATCCGTTGATTAAATATTTCATATCCTCTCGCAAAAGTTTGTTAACGGATTTGTATTGTCATATTAAAGAGCAAAATAACATTTCAAATATAAATATGTTGCTTAACGAGAACTTAAAGATAGATTAACAATTGTAAATAACAAACCAACACATAATAAAACGACAAAATAAAATCAAGATTCTGACATGAGTTATAGCAAGGAGATGAAAGTTTCTGACATGAGTTATAGCAAGGAGATGAAAGTTTCTGACATGAGTTATAGCAAGGAGATGAAAGTTTCTGACATGAGTTATAGCAAGGAGATGAACGTTTCTGACATGAGTTATAGCAAGGAGATGAAAGTTTCTGACATGAGTTATAGCAAGGAGATGAAAGTTTCTGACATGAGTTATAGCAAGGAGATGAAAGTTTCTGACATGAGTTATAGCAAGGAGATGAAAGTTTCTGACATGAGTTATAGCAAGGAGATGAACGTTTCTGACATGAGTTATAGCAAGGAGATGAAAGTTTCTGACATGAGTTATAGCAAGGAGATGAAAGTTTCTGACATGAGTTATAGCAAGGAGATGAAAGTTTCTGACATGAGTTATAGCAAGGAGATGAAAGTTTCTGACATGAGTTATAGCAAGGAGATGAAAGTTTCTGACATGAGTTATAGCAAGGAGATGAAAGTTTCTGACATGAGTTATAGCAAGGAGATGAAAGTTTCTGACATGAGTTATAGCAAGGAGATGAAAGTTTCTGACATGAGTTATAGCAAGGAGATGAAAGTTTCTGACATGAGTTATAGCAAGGAGATGAAAGTTTCTGACATGAGTTATAGCAAGGAGATGAAAGTTTCTGACATGAGTTATAGCAAGGAGATGAAAGATTCTGACATGAGTTATAACAAGGAGATGAAAGTTTCTGACATGAGTTATAGCAAGGAGATGAAAGATTCAGACATGAGTTATAGCAAGGAGATGAAAGTTTCTGACATGAGTTATAGCAAGGAGATGAAAGTTTCTGACATGAGTTATAGCAAGGAGATGAAAGTTTCTGACATGAGTTATAGCAAGGAGATGAAAGTTTCTGACATGAGTTATAGCAAGGTGATGAAAGTTTCTGACATGAGTTATAGCAAGGAGATGAAAGTTTCTGACATGAGTTATAGCAAGGAGATGAAAGTTTCTGACATGAGTTATAGCAAGGAGATGAAAGTTTCTGACATGAGTTATAGCAAGGAGATGAAAGTTTCTGACATGAGTTATAGCAAGGAGATGAAAGTTTCTGACATGAGTTATAGCAAGGAGATGAAAGTTTCTGACATGAGTTATAGCAAGGAGATGAACGTTTCTGACATGAGTTATAACAAGGAGATGAAAGATTCTGACATGAGCTATAACAAGGAGATGAAAGTTTCTGACATGAGTTATAGCAAGGAGATGAAAGTTTCTGACATGAGTTATAGCAAGGAGATGAAAGTTTCTGACATGAGTTATAGCAAGGAGATGAAAGTTTCTGACATGAGTTATAGCAAGGAGATGAAAGTTTCTGACATGGGTTATAGCAAGGAGATGAAAGATTCTGACATGAGTTATAACAAGGAGATGAAAGTTTCTGACATGAGTTATAGCAAGGAGATGAAAGATTCAGACATGAGTTATAGCAAGGAGATGAAAGTTTCTGACATGAGTTATAGCAAGGAGATGAAAGTTTCTGACATGACTTATAGCAAGGAGATGAAAGTTTCTGAAATGAGTTATAGCAAGGAGATGAAAGTTTCTGACATGAGTTATAGCAAGGAGATGAAAGTTTCTAACATGAGTTATAGCAAGGAGATGAAAGTTTCTGACATGAGTTATAGCAAGGAGATGAAAGTTTCTGACATGAGTTATAGCAAGGAGATGAAAGTTTCTGACATGAGTTATAGCAAGGAGATGAAAGTTTCTGACATGAGTTATAGCAAGGAGATGAAAGCTTCTGACATGAGTTATAGCAAGGAGATGAAAGTTTCTGACATGAGTTATAGCAAGGAGATGAAAGTTTCTGACATGAGTTATAGCAAGGAGATGAAAGTTTCTGACATGGGTTATAGCAAGGAGATGAAAGATTCTGACATGAGTTAAAACAAGGAGATGAAAGTTTCTGACATGAGTTATAGCAAGGAGATGAAAGATTCAGACATGAGTTATAGCAAGGAGATGAAAGTTTCTGACATGAGTTATAGCAAGGAGATGAAAGTTTCTGACATGACTTATAGCAAGGAGATGAAAGTTTCTGACATGAGTTATAGCAAGGAGATGAAAGTTTCTGACATGAGTTATAGCAAGGAGATGAAAGTTTCTAACATGAGTTATAGCAAGGAGATGAAAGTTTCTGTCATGAGTTATAGCAAGGAGATGAAAGTTTCTGACATGAGTTATAGCAAGGAGATGAAAGTTTCTGACATGAGTTATAGCAAGGAGATGAAAGTTTCTGACATGAGTTATAGCAAGGAGATGAAAGTTTCTGACATGAGTTATAGCAAGGAGATGAAAGTTTCTGACATGAGTTATAGCAAGGAGATGAAAGTTTCTGACATGAGTTATAGCAAGGAGATGAAAGTTTCTGACATGACTTATAGCAAGGAGATGAAAGTTTCTGACATGACTTATAGCAAGGAGATGACAGTTTCTGACATGAGTTATAGCAAGGGTATGACAGTTTCTGACATGAGTTATAGCAAGGAGATGAAAGTTTCTGACATGAGTTATAGCAAGGAGATGAAAGTTTCTGACATGAGTTATAGCAGGGACATGAAAGTTTCTGACATGAGTTATAGCAAGGAGATGAAAGTTTCTGACATGAGTTATAGCAAGGAGATGAAAGATTCTGACATGAGTTATAGCAAGGAGATGAAAGTTTCTGACATGAGATATAGCAAGGAGATGAAAGTTTCTGACATGAGTTATAGCAACGAGATGAAAGTTTCTGACATGAGTTATAGCAAGGAGATGAAAGTTTCTGACATGAGTTATAGCAAGGAGATGAAAGTTTCTGACATGGGTTATAGCAAGGAGATGAAAGATTCTGACATGAGTTATAACAAGGAGATGAAAGTTTCTGACATGAGTTATAGCAAGGAGATGAAAGTTTCTGACATGAGTTATAGCAAGGAGATGAAAGTTTCTGACATGAGTTATAGCAAGGAGATGAAAGTTTCTGACATGAGTTATAGCAAGGAGATGAAAGTTTCTGACATGGGTTATAGCAAGGAGATGAAAGATTCTGACATGAGTTATAACAAGGAGATGAAAGTTTCTGACATGAGTTATAGCAAGGAGATGAAAGATTCAGACATGAGTTATAGCAAGGAGATGAAAGTTTCTGACATGAGCTATAGCAAGGAGATGAAAGTTTCTGACATGACTTATAGCAAGGAGATGAAAGTTTCTGACATGATTTATAGCAAGGAGATGAAAGTTTCTGACATGAGTTATAGCAAGGAGATGAAAGTTTCTAACATGAGTTATAGCAAGGAGATGAAAGTTTCTGACATGAGTTATAGCAAGGAGATGAAAGTTTCTGACATGAGTTATAGCAAGGAGATGAAAGTTTCTGACATGAGTTATAGCAAGGAGATGAAAGTTTCTGACATGAGTTATAGCAAGGAGATGAAAATTTCTGACATGAGTTATAGCAGGGAGATGAAAGTTTCTGACATGGGTTATAGCAAGGAGATGAAAGATTCTGACATGAGTTATAACAAGGAGATGAAAGTTTCTGACATGAGTTATAGCAAGGAGATGAAAGATTCAGACATGAGTTATAGCAAGGAGATGAAAGTTTCTGACATGAGTTATAGCAAGGAGATGAAAGTTTCTGACATGACTTATAGCAAGGAGATGAAAGTTTCTGACATGAGTTATAGCAAGGAGATGAAAGTTTCTGACATGAGTTATAGCAAGGAGATGAAAGTTTCTGACATGAGTTATAGCAAGGAGATGAAAGTTTCTGACATGAGTTATAGCAAGGAGATGAAAGATTCAGACATGAGTTATAGCAAGGAGATGAAAGTTTCTGACATGAGTTATAGCAAGGAGATGAAAATTTCTGACATGACTTATAGCAAGGAGATGAAAGCTTCTGACATGAGTTATAGCAAGGAGATGAAAGTTTCTGACATGAGTTATAGCAAGGAGATGAAAGTTTCTGACATGAGTTATAGCAAGGAGATGAAAGATTCAGACATGAGTTATAGCAAGGAGATGAAAGTTTCTGACATGAGTTATAGCAAGGAGATGAAAGTTTCTGACATGACTTATAGAAAGGAGATGAAAGTTTCTGACATGAGTTATAGCAAGGAGATGAAAGTTTCTGACATGAGTTATAGCAAGGAGATGAAAGTTTCTAACATGAGTTATAGCAAGGAGATGAAAGTTTCTGTTATGAGTTATAGCAAGGAGATGAAAGTTTCTGACATGAGTTATAGCAAGGAGATGAAGGTTTCTGACATGAGTTATAGCAAGGAGATGAAAGTTTCTGACATGAGTTATAGCAAGGAGATGAAAGTTTCTGACATGAGTTATAGCAAGGAGATGAAAGTTTCTGACATGAGTTATAGCAAGGAGATGAAAGTTTCTGACATGAGTTATAGCAAGGAGATGAAAGTTTCTGACATGAGTTATAGCAAGGAGATGAAAGTTTCTGACATGACTTATAGCAAGGAGATGACAGTTTCTGACATGAGTTATAGCAAGGAGATGAAAGTTTCTGACATGAGTTATAGCAAGGAGATGAAAGTTTCTGACATGAGTTATAGCAAGGACATGAAAGTTTCTGACATGAGTTATAGCAAGGAGATGAAAGTTTCTGACATGAGTTATAGCAAGGAGATGAAAGTTTCTGACATGAGTTATAGCAAGGAGATGAAAGTTTCTGACATGAGTTATAGCAAGGAGATGAAAGTTTCTGACATGAGTTATAGCAAGGAGATGAAAGTTTCTGACATGAGTTATAGCAAGGAGATGAAAGTTTCTGACATGAGTTATAGCAAGGAGATGAAAGTTTCTGACATGAGTTATAGCAAGGAGATGAAAGTTTCTGACATGGGTTATAGCAAGGAGATGAAAGATTCTGACATGAGTTATAGCAAGGAGATGAAAGTTTCTGACATGAGTTATAGCAAGGAGATGAAAGTTTCTGACATGAGTTATAGCAAGGAGATGAAAGTTTCTGACATGAGTTATAGCAAGGAGATGAAAGTTTCTGACATGGATTATAGCAAGGAGATGAAAGATTCTGACATGAGTTATAACAAGGAGATGAAAGTTTCTGACATGAGTTATAGCAAGGAGATGAAAGTTTGCGGAGTTCACCCCCAGTTTAAAGTGTTCTGTGTAATGTTTTGTAGATCGTTGTTTGTCCTTTTTCTTGTGATGTCTGTTCCTCGATTTGTGGATTCTTTGGTATCTTCAAACTTTTATTTCATCTGATAAGTTGTAGAAAACGGGTGGAATAGGACCATTCCATCTGAAGTGGACCATTCCATCTGAAGTGGACCGTTCCATCTGAAGTCTTAGAAAGTGACATGCTTTATAACTATATTAATACGACGGGTGTCACTAGTCAAGCAGGAACTGCCTACCCTTTCGTAGCAATCGAGTTCACCGCCGGTTTATAGTGGGGCTAGCTAGTGTTATTCGATCTTTAATTTTATGTGTATTGTTTTGTAGATCGTTCTTTGTCCTTTTGTACGTTTTCTTTTGGCCAATGTGTTGTCTGTTCTTCTTCGATATACGGATTCTGATGACCTCTTTGTTATCTTCACACTCTTCTTAACACACTACTGCAGTTTTTCTGTATACATAAGCTATTAATTCTACCATACAATAATGGTACTTCGAAATAAGTGGATGTTTGGTTTATGTTTCACGACTGATATCTGTTTCAGCTTGATAGAAGAAACCAGTCCACGATTAAACATACATGTACCACACTACTGGGATACAATATTTTGATTCTAAGGCAAGCACACTTTGATATGTTCCCCTCATGCTGATCGACTGCTTACGTGTAGTGCAGAGCAGTACATATCAATGTTTTACTCATTAACATTATGGTTGACCCGGGATATTACGTACACTAGTTAAGTACAATAATCAATACATCACTCAGACCCGGGATGTTACGTACACTAGTTAAGTACAATAATCAATACATCACTCAGACCCGGGATGTTACGTACACTAGTTAAGTACAATAATCAATACATCACTCAGACCCGGGATGTTACGTACACTAGTTAAGTACAATAATCAATACATCACTCAGACCCGGGATGTTACGTACACTAGTTAAGTACAATAATCAATACATCACTCAGACCCGGGATGTTACGTACACTAGTTAAGTACAATAATCAATACATCACTCAGACCCGGGATGTTACGTACACTAGTTAAGTACAATAATCAATACATCACTCAGACCCGGGATGTTACGTACACTAGTTAAGTACAATAATCAATACATCACTCAGACCCGGGATGTTACGTACACTAGTTAAGTACAATAATCAATACATCACTCAGACCCGGGATGTTACGTACACTAGTTAAGTACAATAATCAATACATCACTCAGACCCGGGATGTTACGTACACTAGTTAAGTACAATAATCAATACATCACCCATACCCGGGATGTTACGTACACTAGTTAAGTACAATAATCAATACATCACTCAGACCCGGGATGTTACGTACACTAGTTAAGTACAATAATCAATACATCACTCAGACCCGGGATGTTACGTACACTAGTTAAGTACAATAATCAATACATCACTCAGACCCGGGATGTTACGTACACTAGTTAAGTACAATAATCAATACATCACTCAGACCCGGGATGTTACGTACACTAGTTAAGTACAATAATCAATACATCACTCAGACCCGGGATGTTACGTACACTAGTTAAGTACAATAATCAATACATCACTCAGACCCGGGATGTTACGTACACTAGTTAAGTACAATAATCAATACATCACCCAGACCCGGGATGTTACGTACACTAGTTAAGTACAATAATCAATACATCACTCAGACCCGGGATGTTACGTACACTAGTTAAGTACAATAATCAATACATCACCCAGACCCGGGATGTTACGTACACTAGTTAAGTACAATAATCAATACATCACCCAGACCCGGGATGTTACGTACACTAGTTAAGTACAATAATCAATACATCACTCAGACCCGGGATGTTACGTACACTAGTTAAGTACAATAATCAATACATCACTCAGACCCGGGATGTTACGTACACTAGTTAAGTACAATAATCAATACATCACTCAGACCCGGGATGTTACGTACACTAGTTAAGTACAATAATCAATACATCACTCAGAACCGGGATGTTACGTACACTAGTTAAGTACAATAATCAATACATCACCCAGACCCGGGATGTTACGTACACTAGTTAAGTACAATAATCAATACATCACTCAGACCCGGGATGTTACGTACACTAGTTAAGTACAATAATCAATACATCACTCAGACCCGGGATGTTACGTACACTAGTTAAGTACAATAATCAATACATCACTCAGACCCGGGATGTTACGTACACTAGTTAAATACAATAATCAATACATCACTCAGACCCGGGATGTTACGTACACTAGTTAAATACAATAATCAATACATCACTCAGACACTATAAAGTAACATCACTCACACTAAAACAGGTCAAAGTTCAGAAGAGTTTGAAGATGCGTAAACCGAGAAGGATATACAACATAATGACCAAAGGAAAAGGGGCGCACAACGATCTATGAAACACTACACGAACACCACGAACCCCACTGAAATCCGGGGTTGAACTCAGGTACTTCGGTTGGGCTTAGCTGTTACTAGTTGTCGTTAACAATTGTGTGACTATTTATGTTGCTATAGCAACAGTTCACGTCTATTTAGATTTAAATTGCGACATGGATATAGATATAATTGGAAATGCAGTTTACTGACGAGTGAAATTCTCGGAGGTTATTTGATCATACAATGAACCATTTTAATATTAAAGACAATAAATAGCATTTCTCTCTTTTCATTGTATGGCCACGCATTCACCAAACAGCCGTATCAATATCGCCATATTATATTGGAAAAAGTGACATGGATAGTCATATAATGTTGTTTTTGCTATTTTTATGAAGCTTCAAATGAGCAAAGCATACTATATAATGCTATAAAATATTTGAAGGACATTTTCAATTACTTTTACTAATTGAAATGAGATGAAGGTCAGTTTACTGGGTTGATGAGTTGATGGGTAAGACGTTATATTAAGGAAGACAAGGAGACCAGTTTATTACATTCACTCTTCAATTACGAAGATAGAAAAATCAAAGATACGAAACTACAGCTTTATTATGTTGATAACATTTTTTTATCAGTTTCGGTATGTTAGTATAATTGATTTTTCAATATATAAATCATATTATTTATCTGAACAGAAGATAAAAAAATGTAATTGTTTAAATAAAAGAATTGATGAGAAAAAAAATCATAGTATGAATAATAGTTGTTTGTATGCTATGAAAAAGAAAATAAATAGTTCTTAGATATTATTATTTTTATTCTTAAAATGTATTTAAATTTGGATAATCAGTGGAGTGTAACAGGGTACATCAAGAGTAGCTTGGACTCTTGATTAGATTTGTAACAAGCGAGAATTCAGAATAAATCAAATTATTATGTTGTTAAAAAAAATAATAATGTAAGCATCTGATGACAATGTAAGGGGCTGACCATTTAACTTGCAGGGGGGGGGGTGTATGGTTTTTTGCTTCGTTCAGCAATTTTTTATCGGACAATACGAGGTAGATTTTTTTTTGTCGCGCAAAGCGTGAAATTTTTTTTTAGAATACAACACTTGGTTATATGACAAATTCTCTGAATCAAATTATTTTTTTTTTCCTCTACCAAAATCAGAATATTTTTTTTCAGCAACATTGGGAATCAGAATATTTTTTTTAGAAACAAACCGTGGTGTTATATACTGATTGCATAGATAGTTGTAAATCTAACTTCCATACGATCACGACCACGACGTCCCCAATAAGAATAAGATATGGTTTTCGCCGCAACTTATAGTACACCATTTTATTGAAGTTGGCACGCGATTGCCAGACATTTATTAGCTCTCAACAGGAAATAAAGTAACACATATACATTGATGAATATTATGAACATGTAAAACATTTCAATCTTAATCAATAAATCAGATTCATGAGGCTCATATGATTGACATCAAGGCAGGAAATCAACTATATATACTTCAATTAAAACTGAAAACACAAGACTACAATGTCACAAATTATACCAATAATCACATATTGTGTTTTGTTCAAGAATCATAGAATCTTCGCTTGAGTAATAATTTCATTGTTTAGGTATAGGGGGGTTTTAATTTGATAATTTCCGATTCCATACAAGTGTTTAATGGACCATGATTGAGAACGTAATTGGTATTTCGGACATCTAGTGTAGATTATATACTAGAGGACAAAAGATAAAATACAACCAACCTTATTCTTAATACCAAAAATGTGGATCGTGGGTTCGAGCCCAGGTCGGGTCAAACCAAAGACTATGCAATTGATTTTTATTGCTTCTTCGCTAAGCATGCTCCATTAAGGAGTAAGAATAAATACTGGTTGGCTCGGAATCAGAATAATGTGTTCGAGTGGAACGATATGTCTATCCGCGGACTGTTGTTTCAGTGAGCTAGCACTATTAAAAGCCAACTCAGCGTGTTGATCTAGAATTAAGCGGACCTCATCATCATCTCATTGAAAATTAACATGTTCTCGCCTCAATATTGCTGAACAATTGCTGAATTGGTGTTAAGCAACAATCACTCACTCACCTGTCACGTGACAGATGTATGTCTAACGGAACTACATTGATGTTGGTGGATGAACAAAGAATAAACCATCCTGTATGGGTTATGGACTGTGGTGTTAAACAACACTTTCAACAATAGTTCAGTGACGTCGTGGTGGTAAGTTTTATTGGTGGAGGAAACCGGAGTGCCCGGATAAAAACACCAACCCGCCGTAAGTCACTGGCAAACTGTATCACATATTGCTGTATTGAGTACACCTCGTAATGGTAATGTATAAATCATATTGCTGTATTGAGTACACCTCGTAATGGTAATGTATAAATCATATTGCTGTATTGAGTACACCTCGTAATGGTAATGTATAAATCATATTGCTGTATTGAGTACACCTCGTAATGGTAATGTATAAATCATATTGCTGTATTGAGTACACCTCGTAATGGTAATGTATAAATCATATTGCTGTATTGAGTACACCTCGTAATGGTAATGTATAAATCATATTGCTGTATTGAGTACACCTCGCAATGGTAATGTATAAATCATATTGCTGTATTGAGTACACCTCGCAATGGTAATGTATAAATCATATTGCTGTATTGAGTACACCTCGTAATGGTAATGTATAAATCATATTGCTGTATTGAGTACACCTCGTAATGGTAATGTATACATCATATTGCTGTATTGAGTACACCTCGTAATGGTAATGTATAAATCATATTGCTGTATTGAGTACACCTCGTAATGGTAATGTATAAATCATATTGCTGTATTGAGTACACCTCGTAATGGTAATGTATAAATCATATTGCTGTATTGAGTACACCTCGTAATGGTAATGTATAAATCATATTGCTGTATTGAGTACACCTCGTAATGGTAATGTATAAATCATATTGCTGTATTGAGTACACCTCGTAATGGTAATGTATAAATCATATTGCTGTATTGAGTACACCTCGTAATGGTAATGTATAAATCATATTGCTGTATTGAGTACACCTCGTAATGGTAATGTATAAATCATATTGCTGTATTGAGTACACCTCGTAATGGTAATGTATAAATCATATTGCTGTATTGAGTACACCTCGTAATGGTAATGTATAAATCATATTGCTGTATTGAGTACACCTCGTAATGGTAATGTATAAATCATATTGCTGTATTGAGTACACCTCGTAATGGTAATGTATAAATCATATTGCTGTATTGAGTACACCTCGTAATGGTAATGTATAAATCATATTGCTGTATTGAGTACACCTCGTAATGGTAATGTATAAATCATATTGCTGTATTGAGTACACCTCGTAATGGTAATGTATAAATCATATTGCTGTATTGAGTACACCTCGTAATGGTAATGTATAAATCATATTGCTGTATTGAGTACACCTCGTAATGGTAATGTATAAATCATATTGCTGTATTGAGTACACCTCGTAATGGTAATGTATAAATCATATTGCTGTATTGAGTACACCTCGTAATGGTAATGTATAAATCATATTGCTGTATTGAGTACACCTCGTAATGGCAATGTATAAATCATATTGCTGTATTGAGTACACCTCGTAATGGCAATGTATAAATCATATTGCTGTATTGAGTACACCTCGTAATGGTAATGTATAAATCATATTGCTGTATTGAGTACACCTCGTAATGGTAATGTATAAATCATATTGCTGTATTGAGTACACCTCGTAATGGTAATGTATAAATCATATTGCTGTATTGAGTACACCTCGTAATGGTAATGTATAAATCATATTGCTGTATTGAGTACACCTCGTAATGGTAATGTATAAATCATATTGCTGTATTGAGTACACCTCGTAATGGTAATGTATAAATCATATTGCTGTATTGAGTACACCTCGTAATGGTAATGTATAAATCATATTGCTGTATTGAGTACACCTCGTAATGGTAATGTATAAATCATATTGCTGTATTGAGTACACCTCGTAATGGTAATGTATAAATCATATTGCTGTATTGAGTACACCTCGTAATGGTAATGTATAAATCATATTGCTGTATTGAGTACACCTCGTAATGGTAATGTATAAATCATATTGCTGTATTGAGTACACCTCGTAATGGTAATGTATAAATCATATTGCTGTATTGAGTACACCTCGTAATGGTAATGTATAAATCATATTGCTGTATTGAGTACACCTCGTAATGGTAATGTATAAATCATATTGCTGTATTGAGTACACCTCGTAATGGTAATGTATAAATCATATTGCTGTATTGAGTACACCTCGTAATGGTAATGTATCACATATTGCTGTATTGAGTACACCTCGTAATGGTAATGTATCACATATTGCTGTATTGAGTACACCTCGTAATGGTAATGTATCACATATTGCTGTATTGAGTACACCTCGTAATGGTAATGTATAAATCATATTGCTGTATTGAGTACACTCGTAATGGTAATGTATAAATCATATTGCTGTATTGAGTACACCTCGTAATGGTAATGTATAAATCATATTGCTGTATTGAGTACACCTCGTAATGGTAATGTATAAATCATATTGCTGTATTGAGTTACACCTCGTAATGGTAATGTATCACATATTGCTGTATTGAGTACACCTCGTAATGGTAATGTATAAATCATATTGCTGTAATTGAGTACACCTCGTAATGGTAATGTATCACATATTGCTGTGTTGAGTACACCTCGTAATGGTAATGTATAAATCATATTGCTGTATTGAGTACACCTCGTAATGGTAATGTATAAATCATATTGCTGTATTGAGTACACCTCGTAATGGTAATGTATAAATCATATTGCTGTATTGAGTACACCTCGTAATGGTAATGTATAAATCATATTGCTGTATTGAGTACACCTCGTAATGGTAATGTATAAATCATATTGCTGTATTGAGTACACCTCGTAATGGTAATGTATAAATCATATTGCTGTATTGAGTACACCTCGTAATGGTAATGTATAAATCATATTGCTGTATTGAGTACACCTCGTAATGGTAATGTATAAATCATATTGCTGTATTGAGTACACCTCGTAATGGTAATGTATAAATCATATTGCTGTATTGAGTACACCTCGTAATGGTAATGTATAAATCATATTGCTGTATTGAGTACACCTCGTAATGGTAATGTATAAATCATATTGCTGTATTGAGTACACCTCGTAATGGTAATGTATCACATATTGCTGTATTGAGTACACCTCGTAATGGTAATGTATCACATATTGCTGTATTGAGTACACCTCGTAATGGTAATGTATAAATCATATTGCTGTATTGAGTACACCTCGTAATGGTAATGTATAAATCATATTGCTGTATTGAGTACACCTCGTAATGGTAATGTATAAATCATATTGCTGTATTGAGTACACCTCGTAATGGTAATGTATAAATCATATTGCTGTATTGAGTACACCTCGTAATGGTAATGTATAAATCATATTGCTGTATTGAGTACACCTCGTAATGGTAATGTATAAATCATATTGCTGTATTGAGTACACCTCGTAATGGTAATGTATAAATCATATTGCTGTATTGAGTACACCTCGTAATGGTAATGTATAAATCATATTGCTGTATTGAGTACACCTCGTAATGGTAATGTATAAATCATATTGCTGTATTGAGTACACCTCGTAATGGTAATGTATAGATCATATTGCTGTATTGAGTACACCTCGTAATGGTAATGTATAAATCATATTGCTGTATTGAGTACACCTCGTAATGGTAATGTATAAATCATATTGCTGTATTGAGTACACCTCGTAATGGTAATGTATAAATCATATTGCTGTATTGAGTACACCTCGTAATGGTAATGTATAAATCATATTGCTGTATTGAGTACACCTCGTAATGGTAATGTATAAATCATATTGCTGTATTGAGTACACCTCGTAATGGTAATGTATAAATCATATTGCTGTATTGAGTACACCTCGTAATGGTAATGTATAAATCATATTGCTGTATTGAGTACACCTCGTAATGGTAATGTATAAATCATATTGCTGTATTGAGTACACCTCGTAATGGTAATGTATAAATCATATTGCTGTATTGAGTACACCTCGTAATGGTAATGTATAAATCATATTGCTGTATTGAGTACACCTCGTAATGGTAATGTATAAATCATATTGCTGTATTGAGTACACCTCGTAATGGTAATGTATAAATCATATTGCTGTATTGAGTACACCTCGTAATGGTAATGTATAAATCATATTGCTGTATTGAGTACACCTCGTAATGGTAATGTATAAATCATATTGCTGTATTGAGTACACCTCGTAATGGTAATGTATAAATCATATTGCTGTATTGAGTACACCTCGTAATGGTAATGTATAAATCATTTTGCTGTATTGAGTACACCTCGTAATGGTAATGTATAAATCATATTGCTGTATTGAGTACACCTCGTAATGTATAAATCATTTTGCTGTATTGAGTACACCTCGTAATGGTAATGTATAAATCATATTGCTGTATTGAGTACACCTCGTAATGGTAATGTATAAATCATATTGCTGTATTGAGTACACCTCGTAATGGTAATGTATAAATCATATTGCTGTATTGAGTACACCTCGTAATGGTAATGTATAAATCATATTGCTGTATTGAGTACACCTCGTAATGGTAATGTATAAATCATATTGCTGTATTGAGTACACCTCGTAATGGTAATGTATAAATCATATTGCTGTATTGAGTACACCTCGTAATGGTAATGTATAAATCATATTGCTGTATTGAGTACACCTCGCAATGGTAATGTATAAATCATATTGCTGTATTGAGTACACCTCGTAATGGTAATGTATAAATCATATTGCTGTATTGAGTACACCTCGTAATGGTAATGTATAAATCATATTGCTGTATTGAGTACACCTCGTAATGGTAATGTATAAATCATATTGCTGTATTGAGTACACCTCGTAATGGTAATGTATAAATCATATTGCTGTATTGAGTACACCTCGTAATGGTAATGTATAAATCATATTGCTGTATTGAGTACACCTCGTAATGGTAATGTATCACATATTGCTGTATTGAGTACACCTCGTAATGGTAATGTATCACATATTGCTGTATTGAGTACACCCCGTAATGGTAATGTATCACATATTGCTGTATTGAGTACACCTCGTAATGGTAATGTATCACATATTGCTGTATTGAGTACACCTCGTAATGGTAATGTATCACATATTGCTGTATTGAGTACACCTCGTAATGGTAATGTATCACATATTGCTGTATTGAGTACACCTCGTAATGGTAATGTATCACATATTGCTGTATTGAGTACACCTCGTAATGGTAATGTATCACATATTGCTGTATTGAGTACACCTCGTAATGGTAATGTATCACATATTGCTGTATTGAGTACACCTCGTAATGGTAATGTATCACATATTGCTGTATTGAGTACACCTCGTAATGGTAATGTATCACATATTGCTGTATTGAGTACACCTCGTAATGGTAATGTATCACATATTGCTGTATTGAGTACACCTCGTAATGGTAATGTATCACATATTGCTGTATTGAGTACACCTCGTAATGGTAATGTATAAATCATATTGCTGTATTGAGTACACCTCGTAATGGTAATGTATAAATCATATTGCTGTATTGAGTACACCTCGTAATGGTAATGTATAAATCATATTGCTGTATTGAGTACACCTCGTAATGGTAATGTATAAATCATATTGCTGTATTGAGTACACCTCGTAATGGTAATGTATAAATCATATTGCTGTATTGAGTACACCTCGTAATGGTAATGTATAAATCATATTGCTGTATTGAGTACACCTCGTAATGGTAATGTATCACATATTGCTGTATTGAGTACACCTCGTAATGGTAATGTATCACATATTGCTGTATTGAGTACACCTCGTAATGGTAATGTATCACATATTGCTGTATTGAGTACACCTCGTAATGGTAATGTATCACATATTGCTGTATTGAGTACACCTCGTAATGGTAATGTATCACATATTGCTGTATTGAGTACACCTCGTAATGGTAATGTATCACATATTGCTGTATTGAGTACACCTCGTAATGGTAATGTATCACATATTGCTGTATTGAGTACACCTCGTAATGGTAATGTATCACATATTGCTGTATTGAGTACACCTCGTAATGGTAATGTATCACATATTGCTGTATTGAGTACACCTCGTAATGGTAATGTATCACATATTGCTGTATTGAGTACACCTCGTAATGGTAATGTATCACATATTGCTGTATTGAGTACACCTCGTAATGGTAATGTATCACATATTGCTGTATTGAGTACACCTCGTAATGGTAATGTATCACATATTGCTGTATTGAGTACACCTCGTAATGGTAATGTATCGCATATTGCTGTATTGAGTACACCTCGTAATGGTAATGTATCACATATTGCTGTATTGAGTACACCTCGTAATGGTAATGTATCACATATTGCTGTATTGAGTACACCTCGTAATGGTAATGTATCACATATTGCTGTATTGAGTACACCTCGTAATGGTAATGTATCACATATTGCTGTATTGAGTACACCTCGTAATGGTAATGTATCACATATTGCTGTATCGAGTACACCTCGTAATGGTAATGTATCACATATTGCTGTATTGAGTACACCTCGTAATGGTAATGTATCACATATTGCTGTATTGAGTACACCTCGTAATGGTAATGTATCACATATTGCTGTATTGAGTACACCTCGTAATGGTAATGTATCACATATTGCTGTATTGAGTACACCTCGTAATGGTAATGTATCACATATTGCTGTATTGAGTACACCTCGTAATGGTAATGTATCACATATTGCTGTATTGAGTACACCTCGTAATGGTAATGTATCACATATTGCTGTATTGAGTACACCTCGTAATGGTAATGTATCACATATTGCTGTATTGAGTACACCTCGTAATGGTAATGTATCACATATTGCTGTATTGAGTACACCTCGTAATGGTAATGTATCACATATTGCTGTATTGAGTACACCTCGTAATGGTAATGTATCACATATTGCTGTATTGAGTACACCTCGTAATGGTAATGTATCACATATTGCTGTATTGAGTACACCTCGTAATGGTAATGTATCACATATTGCTGTATTGAGTACACCTCGTAATGGTAATGTATCACATATTGCTGTATTGAGTACACCTCGTAATGGTAATGTATCACATATTGCTGTATTGAGTACACCTCGTAATGGTAATGTATCACATATTGCTGTATTGAGTACACCTCGTAATGGTAATGTATCACATATTGCTGTATTGAGTACACCTCGTAATGGTAATGTATCGCATATTGCTGTATTGAGTACACCTCGTAATGGTAATGTATCACATATTGCTGTATTGAGTACACCTCGTAATGGTAATGTATCACATATTGCTGTATTGAGTACACCTCGTAATGGTAATGTATCACATATTGCTGTATTGAGTACACCTCGTAATGGTAATGTATCACATATTGCTGTATTGAGTACACCTCGTAATGGTAATGTATCACATATTGCTGTATTGAGTATACCTCGTAATGGTAATGTATCACATATTGCTGTATTGAGTACACCTCGTAATGGTAATGTATCACATTTTGCTGTATTGAGTACACCTCGTAATGGTAATGTATCACATATTGCTGTATTGAGTACACCTCGTAATGGTAATGTATCACAAATTGCTGTATTGAGTACACCTCGTAATGGTAATGTATCACATATTGCTGCATTGAGTACACCTCGTAATGGTAATGTATCACATATTGCTGTATTGAGTACACCTCGTAATGGTAATGTATCACATATTGCTGTATTGAGTACACCTCGTAATGTATAAATTATTTTCATTTTGAGGATCATATTTATTCTACGTACATATATAACTTATTTCTACGTACATATATAACTTATTTCTACGTACATATATAACTTATTTCTACGTACATATATAACTTATTTCCACTGCGCTCCAGTATTCAGTAGTCTAAAAAATAAAATGAAAAGAAAAACACCACACCGTTGAAACAATTACAAAAACCTACATTACATATTACTTAGCTACGATGTTAACCAAACAAATTATATGTTTTGGAAATTGGTAAATAGCTTTAAAATGATGAAATAAAGGTAAATATTTCACATTAAACAGCGTATCGTACCACCTTTCGCCTTTTGAGAACGGAAATTACCATCGATTTATCATTTCCTTGAAAGCAAATAATTTGACCTCGCTTTCTCCGTATGCAACTGACCTTACTAGTGACAGGTAAAAACGAAATTTTTTTATTTTGTCGCTTATTAACTGCAAACTTGCATGGTTCTTTGTCCGTAATTAACGCCGATTAAAAGCAGATTCACAGAAAATAAGAAATAAGTACATTGTTGTACTGATTTAATGACGATTCGGCAAACCACTTAAGCAATGCCGATAATTAATAAAATGGCCTCCATTTCTTGATCGAATTCAAAACACGAGCAGTTGCACCTTTTTCCCCCGATGCGCTTACATTTCATAACATTTATAAGTTACAGAAACACGTTTTATTAAGGCATCAATCATATCTGATAGTTTTTATGGGTAACAAAAATTTACGATTTTGGCAGATAATGCCCCTTTAAGTAGGCATTATTCTCTGTATGACATATATGTCCTGATAAGGACATAATTAATTCCAGACATGTTTTTAAAACCAGTTTCATTACTATCATAAAATTGTTCTTTTGGTTTCCTCTACGGTTTAATTAGCACAGAATACAATTTACGATCACCATGGTACCTGTCTTAAAACTTAAGATCTTTTTGGAGAGTTACGTCAATAGAAATATGTAGACGAAAAGTCACCGTTCACAATAAAATCTTCAGTGGGTTTTCTTTACATACCTAGTCTTACTTACTGGTAATTTAGTCATTGACATTTTCAAATATTATGATATTTCATTATATTAAGTCGAAATGACATTAAATACACATAGCATTCATAAGTCGTAATGATATATTATGGAGCCTTGTCAGTGTCATATGACTGGACTAACGAACGGTGTTCTCTAACGTATTTTTTAATGGCACCATGTATGACATTTATTTCACTGAATTTGATACTGCTTTGACAACTAGTTTACCTATTTTGTTCCAGTATTGTTATAAATACTGTTATAGTGACAGCCGGAACCTTTGGGCCGTAATGAAAGCGGGAGGTTTGGCGCTTTAAAATCTGATTCAACCCACCATTTCTTTAGAAATGCCTGTACCAAGTCAAGGTCATTACGGTTTTCACAGTTTTCCGGTTGTTGACTGATTTTGTCTGTTTATATACTTATGAGTTTTGACTTTCCCTTTGTAAGATTGTTCGGAGTTCTTTTGACTTTCCCTTTGTAAGATTGTTCGGAGTTCTTTTGACTTTCCCTTTGTAAGATTGTTCGGAGTTCGGTAATTTTGTTATTACCCTTATTTATGTTTATGTTTATGATAGAGCAGCCACGATATAGCTGAAATATTGTTGAAAATGCCCCACATCCCGAGAAAGGATGATACATAGAATATGTATAAGTCATTAACAATGTGTCAACCAAGAAGTTATTAAAATATTCTCAATTTACAAGATGTACAGACTGCGACTGAGTAAATTGTAACTTTAACTAAAAACTCGAGGGTAGGAATAATTATTTTTTATTAGTTGCCAGATAACTATGTGCTCTACATGACCAAATGACAAGGCAGTCAAACTACATAGAAATCATAAGATGCCGGGAATCTCATTATCAAAACACATGTTTGCCTTCCATCATAGGAGCCTACAACTATATTACCGTCAAAATCAGTTCAAAGATTTCAATTGATCAAATATTTCTATTCTTAGGTCGGATTACACTGATGTTTAGTTCATACCAGTTTTTAAGCGATACTCGACGTAAACCTTAACTTAAAATTGTAAAAAAAAAATAAATAAAAAAAAAAATCCCAATTAATTACGTTCCTCACGAAGATCAAGTATATCTTGGTAGGCTTCTGATTAAATGTGAAATTTCAAAAGATCACTAATTTTAAGTGGAAAAAATTATGGCTTCAAACGCTTGTTTCTATTGTAGTGTAGAAACTACTGTTCATTGTATGTTGCTCTGTAAAATATGCAAATATCCGACGACAAAATACTAATATAATGACCTACAGACTATATTTAACAATAATAAGAAGAGTTTGAAGATACCAAAGGGGTAATCAGAATCCGTAAATCGAAGAAGAACAGACAACACAATGACCAAAAGAAAAAGTACAAAAGCACAAACAACGATCTACAAAACATACACTGAAGATCGAGTAACACGAACCCCACTAAAAACCGGGTGTGAATAGACTATGATCCGTGGAAAAAAAGAAAAATATAAACGTTTCGTTAATTTAAACATGACTCATTTCAATAGTATACAAAACATATTGTAAGTGAACGGCATTTTTAAAGTAAAGATTTACTCTTCATTTGTACTCTAATAGATAGATACCCCAAAATACTGAAGTATGGGATGTAATGAACCATCACACATTAATATCTGTTATACTCTTTAAGCAGCACTGTTTCAAACTTCAAGATAAAGACATTTTCGCAGCTAGAAAAAAAGAGTTTGAGGGCATGATATATCTTATAATTAAAGAAAACATATACCATATGAGTAAATGTTTACCAACTGAACAATGCTGACAAACAATCTTCACATTTGTAAAGTTTCGAGAAAATACAAGTTATAATAACAAAGTGGCAATATGCATGTATCAAGAAAATACAATTAGAAAATATACCTTTGAACAGCGACACTATCAACCTTCAGTTGTTGATGCTAATTATATGTTAAGTCGGTAATATGAATTTATATTATCTTATTGTGTTTTGTGTATGGTTGCGTATGGTGATGTCCAACATTTTATCCTATCAAATATCTTTTCGTTCTGAGTTCCGTGTTTTGATGTCTGATACGATTTCCGTATGAAAAACGATGCCCGGCTTATTAACGTTATTTGTGGTTGTGTGTAGGAGGGATTGTGCCTTACTAACGTTATTTGTGGTTGTGTGTAGGAGGGATTGTGCCTTACTGACGTTATCAGTGGTTGTGTGTAGGAGGGATTGTGTCTTATTAACGTTATTTGTGGTTGTGTGTAGGAGGGATTGTGCCTTACTAACGTTATTTGTGGTTGTGTGTAGGAGGGATTGTGCCTTACTAACGTTATCAGTGGTTGTGTGTAGGAAGGATTGTGTCTTACTAACGTTATTTGTGGTTGTGTGTAGGAGGGATTGTGCCTTACTGACGTTATCAGTGGTTATGTGTAGGAGGGATTGTGTCTTATTAACGTTATTTGTGGTTGTGCGTAGGAGGGATTGTGCCTTACTAACGTTATCAGTGGTTGTGTGTAGGAGGGATTGTGTCTTATTAACGTTATTTGTGGTTGTGTGTAGGAAGGATTGTGTCTTATTAACGTTATTTGTGGTTGTGCGTAGGAAGGATTGTGTCTTATTAACGTTATTTGTGGTTGTGTGTAGGAAGGATTGTGTCTTATTAACGTTATCAGTGGTTGTGTGTAGGAGGGATTGTGTCTTATTAACGTTATTTGTGGTTGTGTGTAGGAAGGATTGTGTCTTATTAACGTTATTTGTGGTTGTGTGTAGGAAGGATTGTGTCTTATTAACGTTATTTGTGGTTGTGTGTAGGAGGGATTGTGTCTTATTAACGTTATCAGTGGTTGTGTGTAGGAAGGATTGTGTCTTATTAACGTTATTTGTGGTTGTGTGTAGGAAGGATTGTGTCTTATTAACGTTATTTGTGGTTGTGTGTAGGAGGGATTGTGTCTTATTAACGTTATTTGTGGTTGTGTGTAGGAGGGATTGTGTCTTATTAACGTTATTTGTGGTTGTGTGTAGGAGGGATTGTATCTTACTAACGTTATCAGTGGTTGTGTGTAGGAAGGATTGTGTCTTATTAACGTTATTTGTGGTTGTGTGTAGGAAGGATTGTGCCTTACTAACGTTATTTGTGGTTGTGTGTAGGAAGGATTGTGTCTTATTAACGTTATTTGTGGTTGTGTGTAGGAGGGATTGTGTCTTATTAACGTTATCAGTGGTTGTGTGTAGGAAGGATTGTGTCTTACTAACGTTATTTGTGGTTGTGTGTAGGAAGGATTGTGTCTTATTAACGTTATCAGTGGTTGTGTGTAGGAGGGATTGTGTCTTATTAACGTTATCAGTGGTTGTGTGTAGGAGGGATTGTGTCTTACTAACGTTATCAGTGGTTGTGTGTAGGAAGGATTGTGTCTTATTAACGTTATCAGTGGTTGTGTGTAGGAAGGATTGTGTCTTACTAACGTTATCAGTGGTTGTGTGTAGGAAGGATTGTGTCTTACTAACGTTATTTGTGGTTGTGTGTAGGAAGGATTGTGTCTTATTAACGTTATCAGTGGTTGTGTGTAGGAAGGATTGTGTCTTATTAACGTTATCAGTGGTTGTGTGTAGGAAGGATTGTGTCTTACTAACGTTATCAGTGGTTGTGTGTAGGAAGGATTGTGTCTTATTAACGTTATCAGTGGTTGTGTGTAGGAAGGATTGTGTCTTATTAACGTTATTTGTGGTTGTGTGTAGGAAGGATTGTGTCTTACTAACGTTATCAGTGGTTGTGTGTAGGAAGGATTGTGTCTTACTAACGTTATTTGTGGTTGTGTGTAGGAAGGATTGTGTCTTATTAACGTTATTTGTGGTTGTGTGTAGTAAGGATTGTGTCTTATTAACGTTATCAGTGGTTGTGTGTAGGAAGGATTGTGTCTTACTAACGTTATTTGTGGTTGTGTGTAGGAAGGATTGTGTCTTACTAACGTTATTTGTGGTTGTGTGTAGGAAGGATTGTGTCTTACTGACGTTATTTGTGGTTGTGTGTAGGAGGGATTGTGTCTTACTAACGTTATTTGTGGTTGTGTGTAGGAGGGATTGTGTCTTACTAACGTTATCAGTGGTTGTGTGTAGGAGGGATTGTGTCTTACTAACGTTATTTGTGGTTGTGTGTAGGAGGGATTGTGTCTTACTAACGTTATCAGTGGTTGTGTGTAGGAGGGATTGTGTCTTACTAACGTTATCAGTGGTTGTGTGTAGGAGGGATTGTGTCTTATTAACGTTATTTGTGGTTGTGTGTAGGAGGGATTGTGTCTTACTAACGTTATCAGTGGTTGTGTGTAGGAGGGATTGTGTCTTATTAACGTTATCAGTGGTTGTGTGTAGGAAGGATTGTGTCTTACTAACGTTATTTGTGGTTGTGTGTAGGAAGGATTGTGTCTTACTAACGTTATCAGTGGTTGTGTGTAGGAGGGATTGTGTCTTACTAACGTTATTTGTGGTTGTGTGTAGGAAGGATTGTGTCTTACTAACGTTATCAGTGGTTGTGTGTAGGAAGGATTGTGTCTTATTAACGTTATTTGTGGTTGTGTGTAGGAAGGATTGTGTCTTACTAACGTTATTTGTGGTTGTGTGTAGGAAGGATTGTGTCTTACTAACGTTATCAGTGGTTGTGTGTAGGAGGGATTGTGTCTTACTAACGTTATTTGTGGTTGTGTGTAGGAAGGATTGTGTCTTACTAACGTTATCAGTGGTTGTGTGTAGGAAGGATTGTGTCTTATTAACGTTATTTGTGGTTGTGTGTAGGAAGGATTGTGTCTTACTAACGTTATTTGTGGTTGTGTGTAGGAAGGATTGTGTCTTATTAACGTTATTTGTGGTTGTGTGTAGGAAGGATTGTGTCTTATTAACGTTATCAGTGGTTGTGTGTAGGAAGGATTGTGTCTTACTAACGTTATTTGTGGTTGTGTGTAGGAAGGATTGTGTCTTACTAACGTTATTTGTGGTTGTGTGTAGGAAGGATTGTGTCTTATTAACGTTATCAGTGGTTGTGTGTAGGAAGGATTGTGTCTTACTAACGTTATTTGTGGTTGTGTGTAGGAGGGATTGTGTCTTATTAACGTTATCAGTGGTTGTGTGTAGGAAGGATTGTGTCTTACTAACGTTATTTGTGGTTGTGTGTAGGAAGGATTGTGTCTTACTAACGTTATTTGTGGTTGTGTGTAGGAAGGATTGTGTCTTATTAACGTTATCAGTGGTTGTGTGTAGGAAGGATTGTGTCTTATTAACGTTATCAGTGGTTGTGTGTAGGAGGGATTGTGTCTTATTAACGTTATCAGTGGTTGTGTGTAGGAGGGATTGTGTCTTATTAACGTTATTTGTGGTTGTGTGTAGGAAGGATTGTGTCTTACTAACGTTATCAGTGGTTGTGTGTAGGAAGGATTGTGTCTTATTAACGTTATCAGTGGTTGTGTGTAGGAAGGATTGTGTCTTACTAACGTTATCAGTGGTTGTGTGTAGGAAGGATTGTGTCTTATTAACGTTATCAGTGGTTGTGTGTAGGAAGGATTGTGTCTTACTAACGTTATTTGTGGTTGTGTGTAGGAGGGATTGTGTCTTACTAACGTTATCAGTGGTTGTGTGTAGGAAGGATTGTGTCTTATTAACGTTATCAGTGGTTGTGTGTAGGAAGGATTGTGTCTTACTAACGTTATCAGTGGTTGTGTGTAGGAAGGATTGTGTCTTATTAACGTTATCAGTGGTTGTGTGTAGGAGGGATTGTGTCTTACTAACGTTATTTGTGGTTGTGTGTAGGAAGGATTGTGTCTTACTAACGTTATTTGTGGTTGTGTGTAGGAAGGATTGTGTCTTACTAACGTTATTTGTGGTTGTGTGTAGGAGGGATTGTGTCTTATTAACGTTATTTGTGGTTGTGTGTAGGAAGGATTGTGTCTTACTGACGTTATTTGTGGTTGTGTGTAGGAGGGATTGTGTCTTACTAACGTTATCAGTGGTTGTGTGTAGGAGGGATTGTGTCTTACTAACGTTATTTGTGGTTGTGTGTAGGAAGGATTGTGTCTTATTAACGTTATTTGTGGTTGTGTGTAGGAAGGATTGTGTCTTACTAACGTTATTTGTGGTTGTGTGTAGGAAGGATTGTGTCTTACTAACGTTATCAGTGGTTGTGTGTAGGAAGGATTGTGTCTTACTAACGTTATCAGTGGTTGTGTGTAGGAAGGATTGTGTCTTACTAACGTTATCAGTGGTTGTGTGTAGGAAGGATTGTGTCTTATTAACGTTATCAGTGGTTGTGTGTAGGAAGGATTGTGTCTTACTAACGTTATTTGTGGTTGTGTGTAGGAGGGATTGTGTCTTATTAACGTTATTTGTGGTTGTGTGTAGGAAGGATTGTGTCTTACTGACGTTATTTGTGGTTGTGTGTAGGAGGGATTGTGCCTTACTAACGTTATCAGTGGTTGTGTGTAGGAAGGATTGTATCTTACTAACGTTATCAGTGGTTGTGTGTAGGAGGGATTGTGTCTTACTAACGTTATTTGTGGTTGTGTGTAGGAAGGATTGTGTCTTATTAACGTTATTTGTGGTTGTGTGTAGGAAGGATTGTGTCTTACTAACGTTATTTGTGGTTGTGTGTAGGAAGGATTGTGTCTTACTAACGTTATCAGTGGTTGTGTGTAGGAAGGATTGTGTCTTACTAACGTTATCAGTGGTTGTGTGTAGGAAGGATTGTGTCTTACTAACGTTATCAGTGGTTGTGTGTAGGAGGGATTGTGTCTTACTAACGTTATTTGTGGTTGTGTGTAGGAAGGATTGTGTCTTATTAACGTTATTTGTGGTTGTGTGTAGGAAGGATTGTGTCTTACTAACGTTATTTGTGGTTGTGTGTAGGAAGGATTGTGTCTTATTAACGTTATCAGTGGTTGTGTGTAGGAGGGATTGTGTCTTACTAACGTTATCAGTGGTTGTGTGTAGGAAGGATTGTGCCTTATTAACGTTATTTGTGGTTGTGTGTAGGAAGGATTGTGTCTTATTAACGTTATCAGTGGTTGTGTGTAGGAAGGATTGTGTCTTACTAACGTTATTTGTGGTTGTGTGTAGGAAGGATTGTGTCTTATTAACGTTATCAGTGGTTGTGTGTAGGAAGGATTGTGTCTTACTAACGTTATTTGTGGTTGTGTGTAGGAGGGATTGTGTCTTATTAACGTTATCAGTGGTTGTGTGTAGGAAGGATTGTGTCTTACTAACGTTATTTGTGGTTGTGTGTAGGAGGGATTGTGTCTTATTAACGTTATCAGTGGTTGTGTGTAGGAAGGATTGTGTCTTACTAACGTTATTTGTGGTTGTGTGTAGGAGGGATTGTGTCTTACTAACGTTATTTGTGGTTGTGTGTAGGAGGGATTGTGTCTTATTAACGTTATCAGTGGTTGTGTGTAGGAAGGATTGTGTCTTACTAACGTTATCAGTGGTTGTGTGTAGGAGGGATTGTGTCTTATTAACGTTATTTGTGGTTGTGTGTAGGAAGGATTGTGTCTTACTAACGTTATTTGTGGTTGTGTGTAGGAGGGATTGTGTCTTATTAACGTTATCAGTGGTTGTGTGTAGGAAGGATTGTGTCTTACTAACGTTATCAGTGGTTGTGTGTAGGAAGGATTGTGTCTTATTAACGTTATCAGTGGTTGTGTGTAGGAAGGATTGTGTCTTATTAACGTTATCAGTGGTTGTGTGTAGGAGGGATTGTGTCTTACTAACGTTATTTGTGGTTGTGTGTAGGAGGGATTGTGTCTTACTAACGTTATTTGTGGTTGTGTGTAGGAAGGATTGTGTCTTATTAACGTTATCAGTGGTTGTGTGTAGGAAGGATTGTGTCTTACTAACGTTATTTGTGGTTGTGTGTAGGAGGGATTGTGTCTTACTAACGTTATTTGTGGTTGTGTGTAGGAAGGATTGTGTCTTATTAACGTTATCAGTGGTTGTGTGTAGGAAGGATTGTGTCTTACTAACGTTATTTGTGGTTGTGTGTAGGAAGGATTGTGTCTTACTAACGTTATTTGTGGTTGTGTGTAGGAGGGATTGTGTCTTACTAACGTTATTTGTGGTTGTGTGTAGGAAGGATTGTGTCTTATTAACGTTATCAGTGGTTGTGTGTAGGAAGGATTGTGTCTTACTAACGTTATTTGTGGTTGTGTGTAGGAAGGATTGTGTCTTACTAACGTTATCAGTGGTTGTGTGTAGGAGGGATTGTGTCTTACTAACGTTATTTGTGGTTGTGTGTAGGAAGGATTGTGTCTTACTAACGTTATCAGTGGTTGTGTGTAGGAAGGATTGTGTCTTATTAACGTTATTTGTGGTTGTGTGTAGGAAGGATTGTGTCTTACTAACGTTATTTGTGGTTGTGTGTAGGAAGGATTGTGTCTTACTAACGTTATCAGTGGTTGTGTGTAGGAGGGATTGTGTCTTACTAACGTTATTTGTGGTTGTGTGTAGGAAGGATTGTGTCTTACTAACGTTATCAGTGGTTGTGTGTAGGAAGGATTGTGTCTTATTAACGTTATTTGTGGTTGTGTGTAGGAAGGATTGTGTCTTACTAACGTTATTTGTGGTTGTGTGTAGGAAGGATTGTGTCTTATTAACGTTATTTGTGGTTGTGTGTAGGAAGGATTGTGTCTTATTAACGTTATCAGTGGTTGTGTGTAGGAAGGATTGTGTCTTACTAACGTTATTTGTGGTTGTGTGTAGGAAGGATTGTGTCTTACTAACGTTATTTGTGGTTGTGTGTAGGAAGGATTGTGTCTTATTAACGTTATCAGTGGTTGTGTGTAGGAAGGATTGTGTCTTACTAACGTTATTTGTGGTTGTGTGTAGGAGGGATTGTGTCTTATTAACGTTATCAGTGGTTGTGTGTAGGAAGGATTGTGTCTTACTAACGTTATTTGTGGTTGTGTGTAGGAAGGATTGTGTCTTACTAACGTTATTTGTGGTTGTGTGTAGGAAGGATTGTGTCTTATTAACGTTATCAGTGGTTGTGTGTAGGAAGGATTGTGTCTTATTAACGTTATCAGTGGTTGTGTGTAGGAGGGATTGTGTCTTATTAACGTTATCAGTGGTTGTGTGTAGGAGGGATTGTGTCTTATTAACGTTATTTGTGGTTGTGTGTAGGAAGGATTGTGTCTTACTAACGTTATCAGTGGTTGTGTGTAGGAAGGATTGTGTCTTATTAACGTTATCAGTGGTTGTGTGTAGGAAGGATTGTGTCTTACTAACGTTATCAGTGGTTGTGTGTAGGAAGGATTGTGTCTTATTAACGTTATCAGTGGTTGTGTGTAGGAAGGATTGTGTCTTACTAACGTTATTTGTGGTTGTGTGTAGGAGGGATTGTGTCTTACTAACGTTATCAGTGGTTGTGTGTAGGAAGGATTGTGTCTTATTAACGTTATCAGTGGTTGTGTGTAGGAAGGATTGTGTCTTACTAACGTTATCAGTGGTTGTGTGTAGGAAGGATTGTGTCTTATTAACGTTATCAGTGGTTGTGTGTAGGAGGGATTGTGTCTTACTAACGTTATTTGTGGTTGTGTGTAGGAAGGATTGTGTCTTACTAACGTTATTTGTGGTTGTGTGTAGGAAGGATTGTGTCTTACTAACGTTATTTGTGGTTGTGTGTAGGAGGGATTGTGTCTTATTAACGTTATTTGTGGTTGTGTGTAGGAAGGATTGTGTCTTACTGACGTTATTTGTGGTTGTGTGTAGGAGGGATTGTGTCTTACTAACGTTATCAGTGGTTGTGTGTAGGAGGGATTGTGTCTTACTAACGTTATTTGTGGTTGTGTGTAGGAAGGATTGTGTCTTATTAACGTTATTTGTGGTTGTGTGTAGGAAGGATTGTGTCTTACTAACGTTATTTGTGGTTGTGTGTAGGAAGGATTGTGTCTTACTAACGTTATCAGTGGTTGTGTGTAGGAAGGATTGTGTCTTACTAACGTTATCAGTGGTTGTGTGTAGGAAGGATTGTGTCTTACTAACGTTATCAGTGGTTGTGTGTAGGAAGGATTGTGTCTTATTAACGTTATCAGTGGTTGTGTGTAGGAAGGATTGTGTCTTACTAACGTTATTTGTGGTTGTGTGTAGGAGGGATTGTGTCTTATTAACGTTATTTGTGGTTGTGTGTAGGAAGGATTGTGTCTTACTGACGTTATTTGTGGTTGTGTGTAGGAGGGATTGTGCCTTACTAACGTTATCAGTGGTTGTGTGTAGGAAGGATTGTATCTTACTAACGTTATCAGTGGTTGTGTGTAGGAGGGATTGTGTCTTACTAACGTTATTTGTGGTTGTGTGTAGGAAGGATTGTGTCTTATTAACGTTATTTGTGGTTGTGTGTAGGAAGGATTGTGTCTTACTAACGTTATTTGTGGTTGTGTGTAGGAAGGATTGTGTCTTACTAACGTTATCAGTGGTTGTGTGTAGGAAGGATTGTGTCTTACTAACGTTATCAGTGGTTGTGTGTAGGAAGGATTGTGTCTTACTAACGTTATCAGTGGTTGTGTGTAGGAGGGATTGTGTCTTACTAACGTTATTTGTGGTTGTGTGTAGGAAGGATTGTGTCTTATTAACGTTATTTGTGGTTGTGTGTAGGAAGGATTGTGTCTTACTAACGTTATTTGTGGTTGTGTGTAGGAAGGATTGTGTCTTATTAACGTTATCAGTGGTTGTGTGTAGGAGGGATTGTGTCTTACTAACGTTATCAGTGGTTGTGTGTAGGAAGGATTGTGCCTTATTAACGTTATTTGTGGTTGTGTGTAGGAAGGATTGTGTCTTATTAACGTTATCAGTGGTTGTGTGTAGGAAGGATTGTGTCTTACTAACGTTATTTGTGGTTGTGTGTAGGAAGGATTGTGTCTTATTAACGTTATCAGTGGTTGTGTGTAGGAAGGATTGTGTCTTACTAACGTTATTTGTGGTTGTGTGTAGGAGGGATTGTGTCTTATTAACGTTATCAGTGGTTGTGTGTAGGAAGGATTGTGTCTTACTAACGTTATTTGTGGTTGTGTGTAGGAGGGATTGTGTCTTATTAACGTTATCAGTGGTTGTGTGTAGGAAGGATTGTGTCTTACTAACGTTATTTGTGGTTGTGTGTAGGAGGGATTGTGTCTTACTAACGTTATGTGTGGTTGTGTGTAGGAGGGATTGTGTCTTATTAACGTTATCAGTGGTTGTGTGTAGGAAGGATTGTGTCTTACTAACGTTATCAGTGGTTGTGTGTAGGAGGGATTGTGTCTTATTAACGTTATTTGTGGTTGTGTGTAGGAAGGATTGTGTCTTACTAACGTTATTTGTGGTTGTGTGTAGGAGGGATTGTGTCTTATTAACGTTATCAGTGGTTGTGTGTAGGAAGGATTGTGTCTTACTAACGTTATCAGTGGTTGTGTGTAGGAAGGATTGTGTCTTATTAACGTTATCAGTGGTTGTGTGTAGGAAGGATTGTGTCTTATTAACGTTATCAGTGGTTGTGTGTAGGAGGGATTGTGTCTTACTAACGTTATTTGTGGTTGTGTGTAGGAGGGATTGTGTCTTACTAACGTTATTTGTGGTTGTGTGTAGGAAGGATTGTGTCTTATTAACGTTATCAGTGGTTGTGTGTAGGAAGGATTGTGTCTTACTAACGTTATTTGTGGTTGTGTGTAGGAGGGATTGTGTCTTACTAACGTTATTTGTGGTTGTGTGTAGGAAGGATTGTGTCTTATTAACGTTATCAGTGGTTGTGTGTAGGAAGGATTGTGTCTTACTAACGTTATTTGTGGTTGTGTGTAGGAAGGATTGTGTCTTACTAACGTTATTTGTGGTTGTGTGTAGGAGGGATTGTGTCTTACTAACGTTATTTGTGGTTGTGTGTAGGAAGGATTGTGTCTTATTAACGTTATCAGTGGTTGTGTGTAGGAAGGATTGTGTCTTACTAACGTTATTTGTGGTTGTGTGTAGGAGGGATAGTGTCTTATTAACGTTATCAGTGGTTGTGTGTAGGAAGGATTGTGTCTTACTAACGTTATCAGTGGTTGTGTGTAGGAAGGATTGTGTCTTATTAACGTTATCAGTGGTTGTGTGTAGGAAGGATTGTGTCTTATTAACGTTATCAGTGGTTGTGTGTAGGAGGGATTGTGTCTTACTAACGTTATTTGTGGTTGTGTGTAGGAGGGATTGTGTCTTACTAACGTTATTTGTGGTTGTGTGTAGGAAGGATTGTGTCTTATTAACGTTATCAGTGGTTGTGTGTAGGAAGGATTGTGTCTTACTAACGTTATTTGTGGTTGTGTGTAGGAGGGATTGTGTCTTACTAACGTTATTTGTGGTTGTGTGTAGGAAGGATTGTGTCTTATTAACGTTATCAGTGGTTGTGTGTAGGAAGGATTGTGTCTTACTAACGTTATTTGTGGTTGTGTGTAGGAAGGATTGTGTCTTACTAACGTTATCAGTGGTTGTGTGTAGGAGGGATTGTGTCTTACTAACGTTATTTGTGGTTGTGTGTAGGAAGGATTGTGTCTTATTAACGTTATCAGTGGTTGTGTGTAGGAAGGATTGTGTCTTACTAACGTTATTTGTGGTTGTGTGTAGGAGGCATTGTGTCTTACTAACGTTATTTGTGGTTGTGTGTAGGAAGGATTGTGTCTTATTAACGTTATCAGTGGTTGTGTGTAGGAAGGATTGTGTCTTACTAACGTTATTTGTGGTTGTGTGTAGGAGGGATTGTGTCTTATTAACGTTATTTGTGGTTGTGTGTAGGAGGGATTGTGTCTTACTAACGTTATTTGTGGTTGTGTGTAGGAAGGATTGTGTCTTATTAACGTTATTTGTGGTTGTGTGTAGGAAGGATTGTGTCTTATTAACGTTATCAGTGGTTGTGTGTAGGAAGGATTGTGTCTTATTAACGTTATCAGTGGTTGTGTGTAGGAGGGATTGTGTCTTACTAACGTTATTTGTGGTTGTGTGTAGGAGGGATTGTGTCTTACTAACGTTATTTGTGGTTGTGTGTAGGAAGGATTGTGTCTTATTAACGTTATCAGTGGTTGTGTGTAGGAAGGATTGTGTCTTACTAACGTTATTTGTGGTTGTGTGTAGGAGGGATTGTGTCTTACTAACGTTATTTGTGGTTGTGTGTAGGAAGGATTGTGTCTTATTAACGTTATCAGTGGTTGTGTGTAGGAAGGATTGTGTCTTACTAACGTTATTTGTGGTTGTGTGTAGGAGGGATTGTGTCTTATTAACGTTATTTGTGGTTGTGTGTAGGAGGGATTGTGTCTTACTAACGTTATTTGTGGTTGTGTGTAGGAAGGATTGTGTCTTATTAACGTTATTTGTGGTTGTGTGTAGGAAGGATTGTGTCTTACTAACGTTATCAGTGGTTGTGTGTAGGAAGGATTGTGTCTTATTAACGTTATTTGTGGTTGTGTGTAGGAAGGATTGTGTCTTACTAACGTTATCAGTGGTTGTGTGTAGGAGGGATTGTGTCTTATTAACGTTATTTGTGGTTGTGTGTAGGAAGGATTGTGTCTTATTAACGTTATTTGTGGTTGTGTGTAGGAGGGATTGTGTCTTACTAACGTTATTTGTGGTTGTGTGTAGGAGGGATTGTGTCTTATTAACGTTATTTGTGGTTGTGTGTAGGAAGGATTGTGTCTTACTAACGTTATTTGTGGTTGTGTGTAGGAAGGATTGTGTCTTATTAACGTTATTTGTGGTTGTGTGTAGGAAGGATTGTGTCTTACTAACGTTATCAGTGGTTGTGTGTAGGAGGGATTGTGTCTTACTAACGTTATCAGTGGTTGTGTGTAGGAAGGATTGTGTCTTATTAACGTTATTTGTGGTTGTGTGTAGGAGGGATTGTGTCTTATTAACGTTATCAGTGGTTGTGTGTAGGAGGGATTGTGTCTTACTAACGTTATTTGTGGTTGTGTGTAGGAGGGATTGTGTCTTATTAACGTTATTTGTGGTTGTGTGTAGGAAGGAGTGTGTCTTACTAACGTTATCAGTGGTTGTGTGTAGGAAGGATTGTGTCTTATTAACGTTATTTGTGGTTGTGTGTAGGAGGGATTGTGTCTTATTAACGTTATTTGTGGTTGTGTGTAGGAGGGATTGTGTCTTATTAACGTTATCAGTGGTTGTGTGTAGGAGGGATTGTGTCTTATTAACGTTATTTGTGGTTGTGTGTAGGAGGGATTGTGTCTTATTAACGTTATCAGTGGTTGTGTGTAGGAAGGATTGTGTCTTATTAACGTTATCAGTGGTTGTGTGTAGGAGGGATTGTGTCTTATTAACGTTATTTGTGGTTGTGTGTAGGAGGGATTGTGTCTTATTAACGTTATCAGTGGTTGTGTGTAGGAAGGATTGTGTCTTATTAACGTTATCAGTGGTTGTGTGTAGGAGGGATTGTGTCTTACTAACGTTATTTGTGGTTGTGTGTAGGAGGGATTGTGTCTTATTAACGTTATTTGTGGTTGTGTGTAGGAAGGATTGTGTCTTATTAACGTTATCAGTGGTTGTGTGTAGGAAGGATTGTGTCTTATTAACGTTATTTGTGGTTGTGTGTAGGAAGGATTGTGTCTTACTAACGTTATTTGTGGTTGTGTGTAGGAGGGATTGTGTCTTACTAACGTTATCAGTGGTTGTGTGTAGGAGGGATTGTGTCTTACTAACGTTATCAGTGGTTGTGTGTAGGAGGGATTGTGTCTTACTAACGTTATCAGTGGTTGTGTGTAGGAGGGATTGTGTCTTATTAACGTTATCAGTGGTTGTGTGTAGGAGGGATTGTGTCTTATTAACGTTTTTTGTGGTTGTGTGTAGGAAGGATTGTGTCTTATTAACGTTATCAGTGGTTGTGTGTAGGAAGGATTGTGTCTTACTAACGTTATCAGTGGTTGTGTGTAGGAAGGATTGTGCCTTACTAACGTTATTTGTGGTTGTGTGTAGGAAGGATTGTGTCTTACTAACGTTATTTGTGGTTGTGTGTAGGAAGGATTGTGTCTTATTAACGTTATTTGTGGTTGTGTGTAGGAGGGATTGTGTCTTACTAACGTTATCAGTGGTTGTGTGTAGGAAGGATTGTGTCTTACTAACGTTATTTGTGGTTGTGTGTAGGAAGGATTGTGTCTTACTAACGTTATCAGTGGTTGTGTGTAGGAAGGATTGTGTCTTACTAACGTTATTTGTGGTTGTGTGTAGGAGGGATTGTGTCTTATTAACGTTATTTGTGGTTGTGTGTAGGAAGGATTGTGTCTTACTAACGTTATTTGTGGTTGTGTGTAGGAAGGATTGTGTCTTACTAACGTTATTTGTGGTTGTGTGTAGGAAGGATTGTGCCTTACTAACGTTATTTGTGGTTGTGTGTAGGAAGGATTGTGTCTTACTAACGTTATCAGTGGTTGTGTGTAGGAAGGATTGTGTCTTATTAACGTTATTTGTGGTTGTGTGTAGGAAGGATTGTGCCTTACTAACGTTATTTGTGGTTGTGTGTAGGAAGGATTGTGTCTTACTAACGTTATTTGTGGTTGTGTGTAGGAAGGATTGTGCCTTACTAACGTTATTTGTGGTTGTGTGTAGGAAGGATTGTGTCTTACTAACGTTATCAGTGGTTGTGTGTAGGAAGGATTGTGTCTTATTAACGTTATTTGTGGTTGTGTGTAGGAAGGATTGTGTCTTATTAACGTTATTTGTGGTTGTGTGTAGGAAGGATTGTGTCTTATTAACGTTATTTGTGGTTGTGTGTAGGAAGGATTGTGTCTTACTAACGTTATCAGTGGTTGTGTGTAGGAAGGATTGTGTCTTATTAACGTTATTTGTGGTTGTGTGTAGGAGGGATTGTGTCTTACTAACGTTATCAGTGGTTGTGTGTAGGAAGGATTGTGTCTTACTAACGTTATTTGTGGTTGTGTGTAGGAAGGATTGTGTCTTACTAACGTTATTTGTGGTTGTGTGTAGGAGGGATTGTGTCTTATTAACGTTATCAGTGGTTGTGTGTAGGAGGGATTGTGTCTTATTAACGTTATCAGTGGTTGTGTGTAGGAAGGATTGTGCCTTACTAACGTTATTTGTGGTTGTGTGTAGGAAGGATTGTGTCTTACTAACGTTATCAGTGGTTGTGTGTAGGAAGGATTGTGTCTTATTAACGTTATCAGTGGTTGTGTGTAGGAGGGATTGTGTCTTACTAACGTTATTTGTGGTTGTGTGTAGGAAGGATTGTGTCTTATTAACGTTATTTGTGGTTGTGTGTAGGAAGGATTGTGTCTTATTAACGTTATCAGTGGTTGTGTGTAGGAAGGATTGTGTCTTACTAACGTTATTTGTGGTTGTGTGTAGGAGGGATTGTGTCTTACTAACGTTATTTGTGGTTGTGTGTAGGAAGGATTGTGTCTTATTAACGTTATCAGTGGTTGTGTGTAGGAGGGATTGTGTCTTATTAACGTTATTTGTGGTTGTGTGTAGGAGGGATTGTGTCTTATTAACGTTATCAGTGGTTGTGTGTAGGAGGGATTGTGTCTTACTAACGTTATTTGTGGTTGTGTGTAGGAAGGATTGTGTCTTATTAACGTTATTTGTGGTTGTGTGTAGGAGGGATTGTGTCTTATTAACGTTATTTGTGGTTGTGTGTAGGAGGGATTGTGTCTTACTAACGTTATTTGTGGTTGTGTGTAGGAGGGATTGTGTCTTATTAACGTTATTTGTGGTTGTGTGTAGGAGGGATTGTGTCTTACTAACGTTATTTGTGGTTGTGTGTAGGAGGGATTGTGTCTTATTAACGTTATCAGTGGTTGTGTGTAGGAGGGATTGTGTCTTACTAACGTTATCAGTGGTTGTGTGTAGGAAGGATTGTGTCTTATTAACGTTATTTGTGGTTGTGTGTAGGAGGGATTGTGTCTTACTAACGTTATTTGTGGTTGTGTGTAGGAAGGATTGTGTCTTATTAACGTTATCAGTGGTTGTGTGTAGGAAGGATTGTGTCTTACTAACGTTATCAGTGGTTGTGTGTAGGAAGGATTGTGTCTTATTAACGTTATCAGTGGTTGTGTGTAGGAAGGATTGTGTCTTATTAACGTTATTTGTGGTTGTGTGTAGGAGGGATTGT
The DNA here is from genome assembly GCA_963680875.1 of Bathymodiolus brooksi. NCBI lineage: Eukaryota > Metazoa > Mollusca > Bivalvia > Mytilida > Modiolidae > Bathymodiolus > Bathymodiolus brooksi. The sequence goes on along the minus strand of OY804586.1, from coordinate 1,272,156 downwards.
GTCTTACTAACGTTATTTGTGGTTGTGTGTAGGAGGGATTGTGTCTTATTAACGTTATCAGTGGTTGTGTGTAGGAGGGATTGTGTCTTACTAACGTTATCAGTGGTTGTGTGTAGGAAGGATTGTGTCTTATTAACGTTATTTGTGGTTGTGTGTAGGAGGGATTGTGTCTTACTAACGTTATTTGTGGTTGTGTGTAGGAAGGATTGTGTCTTATTAACGTTATCAGTGGTTGTGTGTAGGAAGGATTGTGTCTTACTAACGTTATCAGTGGTTGTGTGTAGGAAGGATTGTGTCTTATTAACGTTATCAGTGGTTGTGTGTAGGAAGGATTGTGTCTTACTAACGTTATTTGTGGTTGTGTGTAGGAAGGATTGTGTCTTACTAACGTTATTTGTGGTTGTGTGTAGGAAGGATTGTGTCTTATTAACGTTATCAGTGGTTGTGTGTAGGAAGGATTGTGTCTTATTAACGTTATCAGTGGTTGTGTGTAGGAAGGATTGTGTCTTATTAACGTTATTTGTGGTTGTGTGTAGGAAGGATTGTGTCTTACTAACGTTATTTGTGGTTGTGTGTAGGAGGGATTGTGTCTTATTAACGTTATTTGTGGTTGTGTGTAGGAGGGATTGTGTCTTATTAACGTTATCAGTGGTTGTGTGTAGGAAGGATTGTGTCTTATTAACGTTATTTGTGGTTGTGTGTAGGAAGGATTGTGTCTTATTAACGTTATTTGTGGTTGTGTGTAGGAGGGATTGTGTCTTATTAACGTTATTTGTGGTTGTGTGTAGGAGGGATTGTGTCTTATTAACGTTATCAGTGGTTGTGTGTAGGAAGGATTGTGTCTTATTAACGTTATTTGTGGTTGTGTGTAGGAAGGATTGTGTCTTACTAACGTTATCAGTGGTTGTGTGTAGGAAGGATTGTGTCTTACTAACGTTATTTGTGGTTGTGTGTAGGAAGGATTGTGTCTTACTAACGTTATTTGTGGTTGTGTGTAGGAGGGATTGTGTCTTATTAACGTTATTTGTGGTTGTGTGTAGGAAGGATTGTGTCTTACTAACGTTATTTGTGGTTGTGTGTAGGAAGGATTGTGCCTTACTAACGTTATTTGTGGTTGTGTGTAGGAAGGATTGTGTCTTACTAACGTTATCAGTGGTTGTGTGTAGGAAGGATTGTGTCTTATTAACGTTATTTGTGGTTGTGTGTAGGAAGGATTGTGTCTTACTAACGTTATTTGTGGTTGTGTGTAGGAAGGATTGTGCCTTACTAACGTTATTTGTGGTTGTGTGTAGGAAGGATTGTGTCTTACTAACGTTATTTGTGATTGTGTGTAGGAAGGATTGTGTCTTATTAACGTTATTTGTGGTTGTGTGTAGGAAGGATTGTGTCTTACTAACGTTATTTGTGGTTGTGTGTAGGAAGGATTGTGTCTTATTAACGTTATTTGTGGTTGTGTGTAGGAGGGATTGTGTCTTACTAACGTTATCAGTGGTTGTGTGTAGGAAGGATTGTGTCTTACTAACGTTATTTGTGGTTGTGTGTAGGAAGGATTGTGTCTTACTAACGTTATTTGTGGTTGTGTGTAGGAGGGATTGTGTCTTATTAACGTTATCAGTGGTTGTGTGTAGGAGGGATTGTGTCTTATTAACGTTATCAGTGGTTGTGTGTAGGAAGGATTGTGCCTTACTAACGTTATTTGTGGTTGTGTGTAGGAAGGATTGTGTCTTACTAACGTTATCAGTGGTTGTGTGTAGGAAGGATTGTGTCTTATTAACGTTATCAGTGGTTGTGTGTAGGAGGGATTGTGTCTTACTAACGTTATTTGTGGTTGTGTGTAGGAAGGATTGTGTCTTATTAACGTTATTTGTGGTTGTGTGTAGGAAGGATTGTGTCTTATTAACGTTATCAGTGGTTGTGTGTAGGAAGGATTGTGTCTTACTAACGTTATTTGTGGTTGTGTGTAGGAGGGATTGTGTCTTACTAACGTTATTTGTGGTTGTGTGTAGGAAGGATTGTGTCTTATTAACGTTATCAGTGGTTGTGTGTAGGAGGGATTGTGTCTTATTAACGTTATTTGTGGTTGTGTGTAGGAGGGATTGTGTCTTATTAACGTTATCAGTGGTTGTGTGTAGGAGGGATTGTGTCTTACTAACGTTATTTGTGGTTGTGTGTAGGAAGGATTGTGTCTTATTAACGTTATTTGTGGTTGTGTGTAGGAGGGATTGTGTCTTATTAACGTTATTTGTGGTTGTGTGTAGGAGGGATTGTGTCTTACTAACGTTATTTGTGGTTGTGTGTAGGAGGGATTGTGTCTTATTAACGTTATTTGTGGTTGTGTGTAGGAGGGATTGTGTCTTACTAACGTTATTTGTGGTTGTGTGTAGGAGGGATTGTGTCTTATTAACGTTATCAGTGGTTGTGTGTAGGAGGGATTGTGTCTTACTAACGTTATCAGTGGTTGTGTGTAGGAAGGATTGTGTCTTATTAACGTTATTTGTGGTTGTGTGTAGGAGGGATTGTGTCTTACTAACGTTATTTGTGGTTGTGTGTAGGAAGGATTGTGTCTTATTAACGTTATCAGTGGTTGTGTGTAGGAAGGATTGTGTCTTACTAACGTTATCAGTGGTTGTGTGTAGGAAGGATTGTGTCTTATTAACGTTATCAGTGGTTGTGTGTAGGAAGGATTGTGTCTTATTAACGTTATTTGTGGTTGTGTGTAGGAGGGATTGTGTCTTACTAACGTTATTTGTGGTTGTGTGTAGGAGGGATTGTGTCTTATTAACGTTATCAGTGGTTGTGTGTAGGAGGGATTGTGTCTTACTAACGTTATCAGTGGTTGTGTGTAGGAAGGATTGTGTCTTATTAACGTTATTTGTGGTTGTGTGTAGGAGGGATTGTGTCTTACTAACGTTATTTGTGGTTGTGTGTAGGAAGGATTGTGTCTTATTAACGTTATCAGTGGTTGTGTGTAGGAAGGATTGTGTCTTACTAACGTTATCAGTGGTTGTGTGTAGGAAGGATTGTGTCTTATTAACGTTATCAGTGGTTGTGTGTAGGAAGGATTGTGTCTTACTAACGTTATTTGTGGTTGTGTGTAGGAAGGATTGTGTCTTACTAACGTTATTTGTGGTTGTGTGTAGGAAGGATTGTGTCTTATTAACGTTATCAGTGGTTGTGTGTAGGAAGGATTGTGTCTTATTAACGTTATCAGTGGTTGTGTGTAGGAAGGATTGTGTCTTATTAACGTTATTTGTGGTTGTGTGTAGGAAGGATTGTGTCTTACTAACGTTATTTGTGGTTGTGTGTAGGAGGGATTGTGTCTTATTAACGTTATTTGTGGTTGTGTGTAGGAGGGATTGTGTCTTATTAACGTTATCAGTGGTTGTGTGTAGGAAGGATTGTGTCTTATTAACGTTATTTGTGGTTGTGTGTAGGAAGGATTGTGTCTTATTAACGTTATTTGTGGTTGTGTGTAGGAGGGATTGTGTCTTATTAACGTTATTTGTGGTTGTGTGTAGGAGGGATTGTGTCTTATTAACGTTATCAGTGGTTGTGTGTAGGAAGGATTGTGTCTTATTAACGTTATTTGTGGTTGTGTGTAGGAAGGATTGTGTCTTACTAACGTTATCAGTGGTTGTGTGTAGGAAGGATTGTGTCTTACTAACGTTATTTGTGGTTGTGTGTAGGAAGGATTGTGTCTTACTAACGTTATTTGTGGTTGTGTGTAGGAGGGATTGTGTCTTATTAACGTTATTTGTGGTTGTGTGTAGGAAGGATTGTGTCTTACTAACGTTATTTGTGGTTGTGTGTAGGAAGGATTGTGCCTTACTAACGTTATTTGTGGTTGTGTGTAGGAAGGATTGTGTCTTACTAACGTTATCAGTGGTTGTGTGTAGGAAGGATTGTGTCTTATTAACGTTATTTGTGGTTGTGTGTAGGAAGGATTGTGTCTTACTAACGTTATTTGTGGTTGTGTGTAGGAAGGATTGTGCCTTACTAACGTTATTTGTGGTTGTGTGTAGGAAGGATTGTGTCTTACTAACGTTATTTGTGATTGTGTGTAGGAAGGATTGTGTCTTATTAACGTTATTTGTGGTTGTGTGTAGGAAGGATTGTGTCTTACTAACGTTATTTGTGGTTGTGTGTAGGAAGGATTGTGTCTTATTAACGTTATTTGTGGTTGTGTGTAGGAAGGATTGTGTCTTACTAACGTTATTTGTGGTTGTGTGTAGGAAGGATTGTGTCTTATTAACGTTATTTGTGGTTGTGTGTAGGAAGGATTGTGTCTTACTAACGTTATCAGTGGTTGTGTGTAGGAAGGATTGTGTCTTATTAACGTTATTTGTGGTTGTGTGTAGGAAGGATTGTGTCTTACTAACGTTATTTGTGGTTGTGTGTAGGAGGGATTGTGTCTTATTAACGTTATTTGTGGTTGTGTGTAGGAGGGATTGTGTCTTACTAACGTTATTTGTGGTTGTGTGTAGGAGGGATTGTGTCTTACTAACGTTATTTGTGGTTGTGTGTAGGAAGGATTGTGTCTTATTAACGTTATTTGTGGTTGTGTGTAGGAAGGATTGTGTCTTACTAACGTTATTTGTGGTTGTGTGTAGGAGGGATTGTGTCTTATTAACGTTATTTGTGGTTGTGTGTAGGAGGGATTGTGTCTTATTAACGTTATCAGTGGTTGTGTGTAGGAAGGATTGTGTCTTATTAACGTTATTTGTGGTTGTGTGTAGGAAGGATTGTGTCTTACTAACGTTATCAGTGGTTGTGTGTAGGAGGGATTGTGTCTTACTAACGTTATTTGTGGTTGTGTGTAGGAGGGATTGTGTCTTATTAACGTTATTTGTGGTTGTGTGTAGGAAGGATTGTGTCTTACTAACGTTATCAGTGGTTGTGTGTAGGAAGGATTGTGCCTTACTAACGTTATTTGTGGTTGTGTGTAGGAAGGATTGTGTCTTACTAACGTTATTTGTGGTTGTGTGTAGGAAGGATTGTGTCTTACTAACGTTATTTGTGGTTGTGTGTAGGAGGGATTGTGCCTTATTAACGTTATTTGTGGTTGTGTGTAGGAAGGATTGTGTCTTACTAACGTTATCAGTGGTTGTGTGTAGGAGGGATTGTGTCTTACTAACGTTATTTGTGGTTGTGTGTAGGAAGGATTGTGTCTTACTAACGTTATCAGTGGTTGTGTGTAGGAGGGATTGTGTCTTATTAACGTTATCAGTGGTTGTGTGTAGGAAGGATTGTGTCTTACTAACGTTATCAGTGGTTGTGTGTAGGAGGGATTGTGTCTTACTAACGTTATCAGTGGTTGTGTGTAGGAGGGATTGTGTCTTACTAACGTTATCAGTGGTTGTGTGTAGGAAGGATTGTGTCTTATTAACGTTATTTGTGGTTGTGTGTAGGAGGGATTGTGTCTTACTAACGTTATTTGTGGTTGTGTGTAGGAGGGATTGTGTCTTACTAACGTTATCAGTGGTTGTGTGTAGGAAGGATTGTGTCTTACTAACGTTATCAGTGGTTGTGTGTAGGAGGGATTGTGTCTTACTAACGTTATTTGTGGTTGTGTGTAGGAGGGATTGTGTCTTACTAACGTTATTTGTGGTTGTGTGTAGGAAGAATTGTGTCTTACTAACGTTATTTGTGGTTGTGTGTAGGAAGGATTGTGTCTTACTAACGTTATCAGTGGTTGTGTGTAGGAAGGATTGTGTCTTACTAACGTTATCAGTGGTTGTGTGTAGGAAGGATTGTGTCTTATTAACGTTATTTGTGGTTGTGTGTAGGAGGGATTGTGTCTTACTAACGTTATCAGTGGTTGTGTGTAGGAGGGATTGTGTCTTACTAACGTTATTTGTGGTTGTGTGTAGGAGGGATTGTGTCTTACTAACGTTATCAGTGGTTGTGTGTAGGAAGGATTGTGTCTTATTAACGTTATTTGTGGTTGTGTGTAGGAAGGATTGTGTCTTACTAACGTTATTTGTGGTTGTGTGTAGGAAGGATTGTGTCTTATTAACGTTATCAGTGGTTGTGTGTAGGAAGGATTGTGCCTTACTAACGTTATCAGTGGTTGTGTGTAGGAAGGATTGTGTCTTACTAACGTTATTTGTGGTTGTGTGTAGGAAGGATTGTGTCTTACTAACGTTATCAGTGGTTGTGTGTAGGAGGGATTGTGTCTTATTAACGTTATCAGTGGTTGTGTGTAGGAAGGATTGTGTCTTACTAACGTTATTTGTGGTTGTGTGTAGGAGGGATTGTGTCTTACTGACGTTATCAGTGGTTGTGTGTAGGAAGGATTGTGTCTTACTAACGTTATTTGTGGTTGTGTGTAGGAGGGATTGTGTCTTATTAACGTTATTTGTGGTTGTGTGTAGGAGGGATTGTGTCTTATTAACGTTATCAGTGGTTGTGTGTAGGAAGGATTGTGTCTTATTAACGTTATCAGTGGTTGTGTGTAGGAGGGATTGTGTCTTACTAACGTTATTTGTGGTTGTGTGTAGGAAGGATTGTGTCTTACTAACGTTATTTGTGGTTGTGTGTAGGAAGGATTGTGTCTTACTAACGTTATCAGTGGTTGTGTGTAGGAAGGATTGTGTCTTACTAACGTTATTTGTGGTTGTGTGTAGGAGGGATTGTGTCTTACTAACGTTATTTGTGGTTGTGTGTAGGAAGGATTGTGTCTTATTAACGTTATTTGTGGTTGTGTGTAGGAAGGATTGTGTCTTACTAACGTTATCAGTGGTTGTGTGTAGGAGGGATTGTGTCTTACTAACGTTATCAGTGGTTGTGTGTAGGAAGGATTGTGTCTTACTAACGTTATTTGTGGTTGTGTGTAGGAAGGATTGTGTCTTATTAACGTTATCAGTGGTTGTGTGTAGGAGGGATTGTGTCTTATTAACGTTATTTGTGGTTGTGTGTAGGAAGGATTGTGTCTTATTAACGTTATCAGTGGTTATGTGTAGGAAGGATTGTGTCTTACTAACGTTATTTGTGGTTGTGTGTAGGAAGGATTGTGTCTTACTAACGTTATCAGTGGTTGTGTGTAGGAAGGATTGTGTCTTATTAACGTTATCAGTGGTTGTGTGTAGGAGGGATTGTGTCTTACTAACGTTATCAGTGGTTGTGTGTAGGAGGGATTGTGTCTTACTAACGTTATTTGTGGTTGTGTGTAGGAAGGATTGTGTCTTATTAACGTTATTTGTGGTTGTGTGTAGGAGGGATTGTGTCTTACTAACGTTATTTGTGGTTGTGTGTAGGAGGGATTGTGTCTTATTAACGTTATCAGTGGTTGTGTGTAGGAGGGATTGTGTCTTACTAACGTTATTTGTGGTTGTGTGTAGGAGGGATTGTGTCTTACTAACGTTATTTGTGGTTGTGTGTAGGAAGGATTGTGTCTTATTAACGTTATTTGTGGTTGTGTGTAGGAAGGATTGTGTCTTATTAACGTTATTTGTGGTTGTGTGTAGGAAGGATTGTGTCTTATTAACGTTATTTGTGGTTGTGTGTAGGAAGGATTGTGTCTTACTAACGTTATTTGTGGTTGTGTGTAGGAGGGATTGTGTCTTACTAACGTTATTTGTGGTTGTGTGTAGGAAGGATTGTGTCTTATTAACGTTATTTGTGGTTGTGTGTAGGAAGGATTGTGTCTTATTAACGTTATCAGTGGTTGTGTGTAGGAAGGATTGTGTCTTACTAACGTTATTTGTGGTTGTGTGTAGGAAGGATTGTGTCTTACTAACGTTATTTGTGGTTGTGTGTAGGAGGGATTGTGTCTTATTAACGTTATCAGTGGTTGTGTGTAGGAAGGATTGTGTCTTACTAACGTTATTTGTGGTTGTGTGTAGGAAGGATTGTGTCTTATTAACGTTATCAGTGGTTGTGTGTAGGAAGGATTGTGTCTTACTAACGTTATTTGTGGTTGTGTGTAGGAAGGATTGTGTCTTATTAACGTTATCAGTGGTTGTGTGTAGGAAGGATTGTGTCTTACTAACGTTATTTGTGGTTGTGTGTAGGAAGGATTGTGTCTTACTAACGTTATTTGTGGTTGTGTGTAGGAAGGATTGTGTCTTATTAACGTTATCAGTGGTTGTGTGTAGGAAGGATTGTGTCTTACTAACGTTATTTGTGGTTGTGTGTAGGAAGGATTGTGTCTTACTAACGTTATCAGTGGTTGTGTGTAGGAAGGATTGTGTCTTATTAACGTTATTTGTGGTTGTGTGTAGGAAGGATTGTGTCTTATTAACGTTATTTGTGGTTGTGTGTAGGAGGGATTGTGTCTTACTAACGTTATTTGTGGTTGTGTGTAGGAAGGATTGTGTCTTACTAACGTTATTTGTGGTTGTGTGTAGGAAGGATTGTGTCTTACTAACGTTATCAGTGGTTGTGTGTAGGAGGGATTGTGTCTTATTAACGTTATCAGTGGTTGTGTGTAGGAAGGATTGTGTCTTATTAACGTTATCAGTGGTTGTGTGTAGGAGGGATTGTGTCTTATTAACGTTATTTGTGGTTGTGTGTAGGAAGGATTGTGTCTTATTAACGTTATTTGTGGTTGTGTGTAGGAAGGATTGTGTCTTATTAACGTTATCAGTGGTTGTGTGTAGGAGGGATTGTGTCTTATTAACGTTATTTGTGGTTGTGTGTAGGAGGGATTGTGTCTTATTAACGTTATTTGTGGTTGTGTGTAGGAAGGATTGTGTCTTACTAACGTTATTTGTGGTTGTGTGTAGGAAGGATTGTGTCTTACTAACGTTATCAGTGGTTGTGTGTAGGAAGGATTGTGTCTTACTAACGTTATTTGTGGTTGTGTGTAGGAAGGATTGTGTCTTATTAACGTTATTTGTGGTTGTGTGTAGGAGGGATTGTGTCTTATTAACGTTATTTGTGGTTGTGTGTAGGAAGGATTGTGTCTTACTAACGTTATTTGTGGTTGTGTGTAGGAAGGATTGTGTCTTATTAACGTTATTTGTGGTTGTGTGTAGGAAGGATTGTGTCTTACTAACGTTATTTGTGGTTGTGTGTAGGAAGGATTGTGTCTTACTAACGTTATTTGTGGTTGTGTGTAGGAAGGATTGTGTCTTACTAACGTTATTTGTGGTTGTGTGTAGGAAGGATTGTGTCTTATTAACGTTATTTGTGGTTGTGTGTAGGAAGGATTGTGTCTTATTAACGTTATCAGTGGTTGTGTGTAGGAAGGATTGTGTCTTACTAACGTTATTTGTGGTTGTGTGTAGGAGGGATTGTGTCTTATTAACGTTATCAGTGGTTGTGTGTAGGAAGGATTGTGTCTTATTAACGTTATCAGTGGTTGTGTGTAGGAGGGATTGTGTCTTATTAACGTTATTTGTGGTTGTGTGTAGGAGGGATTGTGTCTTATTAACGTTATTTGTGGTTGTGTGTAGGAAGGATTGTGTCTTATTAACGTTATTTGTGGTTGTGTGTAGGAAGGATTGTGTCTTATTAACGTTATCAGTGGTTGTGTGTAGGAAGGATTGTGTCTTATTAACGTTATTTGTGGTTGTGTGTAGGAGGGATTGTGTCTTATTAACGTTATTTGTGGTTGTGTGTAGGAAGGATTGTGTCTTATTAACGTTATTTGTGGTTGTGCGTAGGAAGGATTGTGCCTTACTAACGTTATTTGTGGTTGTGTGTAGGAAGGATTGTGTCTTATTAACGTTATTTGTGGTTGTCTGTAGGAAGGATTGTGTCTTATTAACGTTATCAGTGGTTGTGTGTAGGAAGGATTGTGTCTTATGAACGTTATCAGTGGTTGTGTGTAGGAGGGATTGTGTCTTATTAACGTTATTTGTGGTTGTGTGTAGGAAGGATTGTGTCTTATTAACGTTATTTGTGGTTGTGTGTAGGAAGGATTGTGTCTTATTAACGTTATCAGTGGTTGTGTGTAGGAGGGATTGTGTCTTATTAACGTTATCAGTGGTTGTGTGTAGGAAGGATTGTGTCTTATGAACGTTATCAGTGGTTGTGTGTAGGAGGGATTGTGTCTTATTAACGTTATTTGTGGTTGTGTGTAGGAGGGATTGTGTCTTATTAACGTTATTTGTGGTTGTGCGTAGGAAGGATTGTGTCTTATTAACGTTATTTGTGGTTGTGTGTAGGAAGGATTGTGTCTTATTAACGTTATTTGTGGTTGTGTGTAGGAAGGATTGTGTCTTATTAACGTTATTTGTGGTTGTGTGTAGGAAGGATTGTGTCTTATTAACGTTATTTGTGGTTGTGTGTAGGAAGGATTGTGTCTTATTAACGTTATTTGTGGTTGTGTGTAGGAAGGATTGTGTCTTACTAACGTTATTTGTGGTTGTGTGTAGGAAGGATTGTGTCTTATTAACGTTATTTGTGGTTGTGTGTAGGAGGGATTGTGTCTTACTAACGTTATTTGTGGTTGTGTGTAGGAGGGATTGTGCCTTACTAACGTTATCAGTGGTTGTGTGTAGGAGGGATTGTGTCTTACTAACGTTATTTGTGGTTGTGTGTAGGAGGGATTGTGTCTTATTAACGTTATTTGTGGTTGTGTGTAGGAAGGATTGTGTCTTATTAACGTTATTTGTGGTTGTGTGTAGGAGGGATTGTGTCTTATTAACGTTATTTGTGGTTGTGTGTAGGAGGGATTGTGTCTTATTAACGTTATTTGTGGTTGTGTGTAGGAAGGATTGTGTCTTATTAACGTTATTTGTGGTTGTGCGTAGGAAGGATTGTGCCTTACTAACGTTATTTGTGGTTGTGTGTAGGAAGGATTGTGTCTTATTAACGTTATTTGTGGTTGTGTGTAGGAAGGATTGTGTCTTATTAACGTTATCAGTGGTTGTGTGTAGGAAGGATTGTGTCTTATGAACGTTATCAGTGGTTGTGTGTAGGAGGGATTGTGTCTTATTAACGTTATTTGTGGTTGTGTGTAGGAAGGATTGTGTCTTATTAACGTTATTTGTGGTTGTGTGTAGGAAGGATTGTGTCTTACTAACGTTATTTGTGGTTGTGTGTAGGAAGGATTGTGTCTTACTAACGTTATTTGTGGTTGTGTGTAGGAAGGATTGTGTCTTATTAACGTTATCAGTGGTTGTGTGTAGGAGGGATTGTGTCTTATTAACGTTATTTGTGGTTGTGTGTAGGAAGGATTGTGTCTTATTAACGTTATTTGTGGTTGTGTGTAGGAAGGATTGTGTCTTATTAACGTTATCAGTGGTTGTGTGTAGGAAGGATTGTGTCTTATTAACGTTATCAGTGGTTGTGTGTAGGAGGGATTGTGTCTTATTAACGTTATCAGTGGTTGTGTGTAGGAAGGATTGTGTCTTATTAACGTTATCAGTGGTTGTGTGTAGGAGGGATTGTGTCTTATTAACGTTATCAGTGGTTGTGTGTAGGAAGGATTGTGTCTTATTAACGTTATTTGTGGTTGTGTGTAGGAGGGATTGTGTCTTATTAACGTTATTTGTGGTTGTGCGTAGGAAGGATTGTGCCTTACTAACGTTATTTGTGGTTGTGTGTAGGAAGGATTGTGTCTTATTAACGTTATTTGTGGTTGTGTGTAGGAAGGATTGTGTCTTATTAACGTTATCAGTGGTTGTGTGTAGGAAGGATTGTGTCTTATGAACGTTATCAGTGGTTGTGTGTAGGAGGGATTGTGTCTTATTAACGTTATTTGTGGTTGTGTGTAGGAAGGATTGTGTCTTATTAACGTTATTTGTGGTTGTGTGTAGGAAGGATTGTGTCTTATTAACGTTATCAGTGGTTGTGTGTAGGAGGGATTGTGTCTTATTAACGTTATTTGTGGTTGTGTGTAGGAAGGATTGTGTCTTATTAACGTTATTTGTGGTTGTGTGTAGGAAGGATTGTGTCTTATTAACGTTATCAGTGGTTGTGTGTAGGAAGGATTGTGTCTTATTAACGTTATCAGTGGTTGTGTGTAGGAGGGATTGTGTCTTATTAACGTTATCAGTGGTTGTGTGTAGGAAGGGTTGTGTCTTATTAACGTTATCAGTGGTTGTGTGTAGGAGGGATTGTGTCTTATTAACGTTATCAGTGGTTGTGTGTAGGAGGGATTGTGCCTTACTAACGTTATCAGTGGTTGTGTGTAGGAAGGATTGTGTCTTATTAACGTTATCAGTGGTTGTGTGTAGGAGGGATTGTGTCTTATTAACGTTATTTGTGGTTGTGTGTAGGAAGGATTGTGTCTTATTAACGTTATTTGTGGTTGTGTGTAGGAAGGATTGTGTCTTATGAACGTTATCAGTGGTTGTGTGTAGGAGGGATTGTGTCTTATTAACGTTATTTGTGGTTGTGTGTAGGAGGGATTGTGTCTTATTAACGTTATTTGTGGTTGTGCGTAGGAAGGATTGTGTCTTATTAACGTTATTTGTGGTTGTGTGTAGGAAGGATTGTGTCTTATTAACGTTATTTGTGGTTGTGTGTAGGAAGGATTGTGTCTTATTAACGTTATCAGTGGTTGTGTGTAGGAGGGATTGTGTCTTATTAACGTTATCAGTGGTTGTGTGTAGGAGGGATTGTGTCTTATTAACGTTATTTGTGGTTGTGTGTAGGAAGGATTGTGTCTTATTAACGTTATCAGTGGTTGTGTGTAGGAGGGATTGTGTCTTATTAACGTTATTTGTGGTTGTGTGTAGGAAGGATTGTGTCTTATTAACGTTATTTGTGGTTGTGTGTAGGAGGGATTGTGTCTTATTAACGTTATTTGTGGTTGTGTGTAGGAGGGATTGTGTCTTATTAACGTTATTTGTGGTTGTGTGTAGGAAGGATTGTGTCTTATTAACGTTATCAGTGGTTGTGTGTAGGAGGGATTGTGTCTTATTAACGTTATCAGTGGTTGTGTGTAGGAAGGATTGTGTCTTACTAACGTTATTTGTGGTTGTGTGTAGGAGGGATTGTGTCTTATTAACGTTATCAGTGGTTGTGTGTAGGAAGGATTGTGTCTTATTAACGTTATTTGTGGTTGTGTGTAGGAAGGATTGTGCCTTACTAACGTTATTTGTGGTTGTGTGTAGGAGGGATTGTGTCTTATTAACGTTATCAGTGGTTGTGTGTAGGAGGGATTGTGTCTTATTAACGTTATTTGTGGTTGTGTGTAGGAAGGATTGTGTCTTATTAACGTTATCAGTGGTTGTGTGTAGGAGGGATTGTGTCTTATTAACGTTATTTGTGGTTGTGTGTAGGAAGGATTGTGTCTTATTAACGTTATTTGTGGTTGTGTGTAGGAGGGATTGTGTCTTACTAACGTTATTTGTGGTTGTGTGTAGGAGGGATTGTGTCTTATTAACGTTATTTGTGGTTGTGTGTAGGAAGGATTGTGTCTTATTAACGTTATTTGTGGTTGTGTGTAGGAGGGATTGTGTCTTACCTACGTTATTTGTGGTTGTGTGTAGGAGGGATTGTGTCTTATTAACGTTATTTGTGGTTGTGTGTAGGAGGGATTGTGTCTTACTAACGTTATTTGTGGTTGTGTGTAGGAGGGATTGTGTCTTATTAACGTTATTTGTGGTTGTGTGTAGGAGGGATTGTGTCTTACTAACGTTATTTGTGGTTGTGTGTAGGAGGGATTGTGTCTTATTAACGTTATTTGTGGTTGTGTGTAGGAAGGATTGTGTCTTATTAACGTTATTTGTGGTTGTGTGTAGGAGGGATTGTGTCTTACTAACGTTATTTGTGGTTGTGTGTAGGAGGGATTGTGTCTTATTAACGTTATTTGTGGTTGTGTGTAGGAGGGATTGTGTCTTACTAACGTTATTTGTGGTTGTGTGTAGGAGGGATTGTGTCTTATTAACGTTATTTGTGGTTGTGTGTAGGAGGGATTGTGTCATACTAACGTTATTTGTGGTTGTGTGTAGGAGGGATTGTGTCTTATTAACGTTATTTGTGGTTGTGTGTAGGAGGGATTGTGTCTTACTAACGTTATTTGTGGTTGTGTGTAGGAAGGATTGTGTCTTATTAACGTTATTTGTGGTTGTGTGTAGGAAGGATTGTGTCTTACTAACGTTATCAGTGGTTGTGTGTAGGAAGGATTGTGTCTTATTAACGTTATTTGTGGTTGTGTGTAGGAAGGATTGTGTCTTACTAACGTTATTTGTGGTTGTGTGTAGGAGGGATTGTGTCTTACTAACGTTATTTGTGGTTGTGTGTAGGAGGGATTGTGTCTTACTAACGTTATTTGTGGTTGTGTGTAGGAAGGATTGTGTCTTATTAACGTTATTTGTGGTTGTGTGTAGGAGGGATTGTGTCTTACTAACGTTATTTGTGGTTGTGTGTAGGAGGGATTGTGCCTTACTAACGTTATCAGTGGTTGTGTGTAGGAAGGATTGTGTCTTACTAACGTTATTTGTGGTTGTGTGTAGGAGGGATTGTGTCTTATTAACGTTATCAGTGGTTGTGTGTAGGAGGGATTGTGTCTTATTAACGTTATTTGTGGTTGTGTGTAGGAAGGATTGTGTCTTACTAACGTTATCAGTGGTTGTGTGTAGGAGGGATTGTGTCTTACTAACGTTATTTGTGGTTGTGTGTAGGAAGGATTGTGTCTTATTAACGTTATTTGTGGTTGTGTGTAGGAGGGATTGTGTCTTATTAACGTTATCAGTGGTTGTGTGTAGGAAGGATTGTGTCTTACTAACGTTATTTGTGGTTGTGTGTAGGAAGGATTGTGTCTTACTAACGTTATCAGTGGTTGTGTGTAGGAGGGATTGTGTCTTATTAACGTTATCAGTGGTTGTGTGTAGGAGGGATTGTGTCTTACTAACGTTATTTGTGGTTGTGTGTAGGAAGGATTGTGTCTTATTAACGTTATTTGTGGTTGTGTGTAGGAGGGATTGTGTCTTACTAACGTTATTTGTGGTTGTGTGTAGGAAGGATTGTGTCTTACTAACGTTATTTGTGGTTGTGTGTAGGAGGGATTGTGTCTTACTAACGTTATCAGTGGTTGTGTGTAGGAAGGATTGTGTCTTACTAACGTTATTTGTGGTTGTGTGTAGGAAGGATTGTGTCTTACTAACGTTATTTGTGGTTGTGTGTAGGAAGGATTGTGTCTTACTAACGTTATTTGTGGTTGTGTGTAGGAGGGATTGTGTCTTACTAACGTTATTTGTGGTTGTGTGTAGGAGGGATTGTGTCTTACTAACGTTATTTGTGGTTGTGTGTAGGAAGGATTGTGCCTTACTAACGTTATCAGTGGTTGTGTGTAGGAAGGATTGTGTCTTACTAACGTTATTTGTGGTTGTGTGTAGGAGGGATTGTGTCTTACTAACGTTATTTGTGGTTGTGTGTAGGAAGGATTGTGTCTTACTAACGTTATTTGTGGTTGTGTGTAGGAGGGATTGTGTCTTACTAACGTTATTTGTGGTTGTGTGTAGGAAGGATTGTGTCTTACTAACGTTATTTGTGGTTGTGTGTAGGAGGGATTGTGTCTTATTAACGTTATTTGTGGTTGTGTGTAGGAGGGATTGTGTCTTATTAACGTTATTTGTGGTTGTGTGTAGGAAGGATTGTGTCTTACTAACGTTATTTGTGGTTGTGTGTAGGAAGGATTGTGTCTTACTAACGTTATTTGTGGTTGTGTGTAGGAAGGATTGTGTCTTACTAACGTTATTTGTGGTTGTGTGTAGGAGGGATTGTGTCTTACTAACGTTATTTGTGGTTGTGTGTAGGAGGGATTGTGTCTTACTAACGTTATTTGTGGTTGTGTGTAGGAAGGATTGTGCCTTACTAACGTTATCAGTGGTTGTGTGTAGGAAGGATTGTGTCTTACTAACGTTATTTGTGGTTGTGTGTAGGAGGGATTGTGTCTTACTAACGTTATTTGTGGTTGTGTGTAGGAAGGATTGTGTCTTACTAACGTTATTTGTGGTTGTGTGTAGGAGGGATTGTGTCTTATTAACGTTATTTGTGGTTGTGTGTAGGAAGGATTGTGTCTTACTAACGTTATTTGTGGTTGTGTGTAGGAGGGATTGTGTCTTATTAACGTTATTTGTGGTTGTGTGTAGGAGGGATTGTGTCTTATTAACGTTATTTGTGGTTGTGTGTAGGAAGGATTGTGTCTTATTAACGTTATCAGTGGTTGTGTGTAGGAAGGATTGTGCCTTACTAACGTTATCAGTGGTTGTGTGTAGGAGGGATTGTGTCTTACTAACGTTATTTGTGGTTGTGTGTAGGAGGGATTGTGTCTTACTAACGTTATCAGTGGTTGTGTGTAGGAAGGATTGTGTCTTACTAACGTTATTTGTGGTTGTGTGTAGGAAGGATTGTGTCTTACTAACGTTATTTGTGGTTGTGTGTAGGAGGGATTGTGTCTTACTAACGTTATCAGTGGTTGTGTGTAGGAGGGATTGTGTCTTATTAACGTTATCAGTGGTTGTGTGTAGGAGGGATTGTGTCTTACTAACGTTATTTGTGGTTGTGTGTAGGAGGGATTGTGTCTTACTAACGTTATCAGTGGTTGTGTGTAGGAAGGATTGTGTCTTACTAACGTTATTTGTGGTTGTGTGTAGGAGGGATTGTGTCTTACTAACGTTATCAGTGGTTGTGTGTAGGAGGGATTGTGTCTTATTAACGTTATCAGTGGTTGTGTGTAGGAGGGATTGTGTCTTATTAACGTTATTTGTGGTTGTGTGTAGGAAGGATTGTGTCTTACTAACGTTATCAGTGGTTGTGTGTAGGAGGGATTGTGTCTTACTAACGTTATTTGTGGTTGTGTGTAGGAAGGATTGTGTCTTATTAACGTTATTTGTGGTTGTGTGTAGGAGGGATTGTGTCTTATTAACGTTATCAGTGGTTGTGTGTAGGAAGGATTGTGTCTTACTAACGTTATTTGTGGTTGTGTGTAGGAAGGATTGTGTCTTACTAACGTTATCAGTGGTTGTGTGTAGGAGGGATTGTGTCTTATTAACGTTATCAGTGGTTGTGTGTAGGAGGGATTGTGTCTTACTAACGTTATTTGTGGTTGTGTGTAGGAAGGATTGTGTCTTATTAACGTTATTTGTGGTTGTGTGTAGGAGGGATTGTGTCTTATTAACGTTATCAGTGGTTGTGTGTAGGAGGGATTGTGTCTTACTAACGTTATTTGTGGTTGTGTGTAGGAAGGATTGTGTCTTACTAACGTTATTTGTGGTTGTGTGTAGGAGGGATTGTGTCTTACTAACGTTATCAGTGGTTGTGTGTAGGAAGGATTGTGTCTTACTAACGTTATTTGTGGTTGTGTGTAGGAAGGATTGTGTCTTACTAACGTTATTTGTGGTTGTGTGTAGGAAGGATTGTGTCTTACTAACGTTATTTGTGGTTGTGTGTAGGAGGGATTGTGTCTTACTAACGTTATTTGTGGTTGTGTGTAGGAGGGATTGTGTCTTACTAACGTTATTTGTGGTTGTGTGTAGGAAGGATTGTGCCTTACTAACGTTATCAGTGGTTGTGTGTAGGAAGGATTGTGTCTTACTAACGTTATTTGTGGTTGTGTGTAGGAGGGATTGTGTCTTACTAACGTTATTTGTGGTTGTGTGTAGGAAGGATTGTGTCTTACTAACGTTATTTGTGGTTGTGTGTAGGAGGGATTGTGTCTTACTAACGTTATTTGTGGTTGTGTGTAGGAAGGATTGTGTCTTATTAACGTTATTTGTGGTTGTGTGTAGGAAGGATTGTGTCTTACTAACGTTATTTGTGGTTGTGTGTAGGAGGGATTGTGTCTTATTAACGTTATTTGTGGTTGTGTGTAGGAGGGATTGTGTCTTATTAACGTTATTTGTGGTTGTGTGTAGGAAGGATTGTGTCTTATTAACGTTATCAGTGGTTGTGTGTAGGAAGGATTGTGCCTTACTAACGTTATCAGTGGTTGTGTGTAGGAGGGATTGTGTCTTACTAACGTTATTTGTGGTTGTGTGTAGGAGGGATTGTGTCTTACTAACGTTATCAGTGGTTGTGTGTAGGAAGGATTGTGTCTTACTAACGTTATTTGTGGTTGTGTGTAGGAAGGATTGTGTCTTACTAACGTTATTTGTGGTTGTGTGTAGGAGGGATTGTGTCTTACTAACGTTATCAGTGGTTGTGTGTAGGAGGGATTGTGTCTTATTAACGTTATCAGTGGTTGTGTGTAGGAGGGATTGTGTCTTACTAACGTTATTTGTGGTTGTGTGTAGGAGGGATTGTGTCTTACTAACGTTATCAGTGGTTGTGTGTAGGAAGGATTGTGTCTTACTAACGTTATTTGTGGTTGTGTGTAGGAGGGATTGTGTCTTACTAACGTTATCAGTGGTTGTGTGTAGGAGGGATTGTGTCTTATTAACGTTATCAGTGGTTGTGTGTAGGAGGGATTGTGTCTTACTAACGTTATTTGTGGTTGTGTGTAGGAGGGATTGTGTCTTACTAACGTTATTTGTGGTTGTGTGTAGGAAGGATTGTGTCTTATTAACGTTATCAGTGGTTGTGTGTAGGAAGGATTGTGTCTTACTAACGTTATCAGTGGTTGTGTGTAGGAAGGATTGTGTCTTATTAACGTTATCAGTGGTTGTGTGTAGGAGGGATTGTGTCTTACTAACGTTATCAGTGGTTGTGTGTAGGAAGGATTGTGTCTTATTAACGTTATCAGTGGTTGTGTGTAGGAAGGATTGTGTCTTACTAACGTTATTTGTGGTTGTGTGTAGGAGGGATTGTGTCTTACTAACGTTATTTGTGGTTGTGTGTAGGAAGGATTGTGTCTTACTAACGTTATTTGTGGTTGTGTGTAGGAGGGATTGTGTCTTACTAACGTTATTTGTGGTTGTGTGTAGGAAGGATTGTGTCTTACTAACGTTATTTGTGGTTGTGTGTAGGAAGGATTGTGTCTTACTAACGTTATTTGTGGTTGTGTGTAGGAGGGATTGTGTCTTACTAACGTTATCAGTGGTTGTGTGTAGGAGGGATTGTGTCTTACTAACGTTATTTGTGGTTGTGTGTAGGAAGGATTGTGTCTTACTAACGTTATTTGTGGTTGTGTGTAGGAGGGATTGTGTCTTACTAACGTTATTTGTGGTTGTGTGTAGGAAGGATTGTGTCTTACTAACGTTATTTGTGGTTGTGTGTAGGAGGGATTGTGTCTTACTAACGTTATTTGTGGTTGTGTGTAGGAGGGATTGTGTCTTACTAACGTTATCAGTGGTTGTGTGTAGGAGGGATTGTGTCTTACTAACGTTATCAGTGGTTGTGTGTAGGAAGGATTGTGTCTTACTAACGTTATTTGTGGTTGTGTGTAGGAAGGATTGTGTCTTACTAACGTTATTTGTGGTTGTGTGTAGGAGGGATTGTGTCTTACTAACGTTATTTGTGGTTGTGTGTAGGAGGGATTGTGTCTTACTAACGTTATTTGTGGTTGTGTGTAGGAAGGATTGTGTCTTACTAACGTTATTTGTGGTTGTGTGTAGGAAGGATTGTGTCTTACTAACGTTATTTGTGGTTGTGTGTAGGAGGGATTGTGTCTTACTAACGTTATCAGTGGTTGTGTGTAGGAGGGATTGTGTCTTACTAACGTTATTTGTGGTTGTGTGTAGGAAGGATTGTGTCTTACTAACGTTATTTGTGGTTGTGTGTAGGAGGGATTGTGTCTTACTAACGTTATTTGTGGTTGTGTGTAGGAAGGATTGTGTCTTACTAACGTTATTTGTGGTTGTGTGTAGGAGGGATTGTGTCTTACTAACGTTATTTGTGGTTGTGTGTAGGAGGGATTGTGTCTTACTAACGTTATCAGTGGTTGTGTGTAGGAAGGATTGTGTCTTATTAACGTTATCAGTGGTTGTGTGTAGGAAGGATTGTGTCTTACTAACGTTATTTGTGGTTGTGTGTAGGAAGGATTGTGTCTTATTAACGTTATTTGTGGTTGTGTGTAGGAGGGATTGTGTCTTATTAACGTTATCAGTGGTTGTGTGTAGGAAGGATTGTGTCTTACTAACGTTATCAGTGGTTGTGTGTAGGAAGGATTGTGTCTTACTAACGTTATCAGTGGTTGTGTGTAGGAAGGATTGTGTCTTATTAACGTTATCAGTGGTTGTGTGTAGGAAGGATTGTGTCTTACTAACGTTATCAGTAGTTGTGTGTAGGAGGGATTGTGTCTTATTAACGTTATTTGTGGTTGTGTGTAGGAGGGATTGTGTCTTATTAACGTTATTTGTGGTTGTGTGTAGGAGGGATTGTGTCTTACTAACGTTATCAGTGGTTGTGTGTAGGAAGGATTGTGTCTTATTAACGTTATTTGTGGTTGTGTGTAGGAAGGATTGTGTCTTATTAACGTTATCAGTGGTTGTGTGTAGGAGGGATTGTGTCTTACTAACGTTATTTGTGGTTGTGTGTAGGAAGGATTGTGTCTTATTAACGTTATTTGTGGTTGTGTGTAGGAAGGATTGTGTCTTATTAACGTTATTTGTGGTTGTGTGTAGGAAGGATTGTGTCTTACTAACGTTATTTGTGGTTGTGTGTAGGAAGGATTGTGTCTTACTAACGTTATTTGTGGTTGTGTGTAGGAAGGATTGTGTCTTACTAACGTTATTTGTGGTTGTGTGTAGGAGGGATTGTGCCTTACTAACGTTATCAGTGGTTGTGTGTAGGAGGGATTGTGTCTTACTAACGTTATTTGTGGTTGTGTGTAGGAAGGATTGTGTCTTATTAACGTTATCAGTGGTTGTGTGTAGGAGGGATTGTGTCTTACTAACGTTATTTGTGGTTGTGTGTAGGAGGGATTGTGTCTTATTAACGTTATCAGTGGTTGTGTGTAGGAAGGATTGTGTCTTACTAACGTTATTTGTGGTTGTGTGTAGGAAGGATTGTGTCTTATTAACGTTATTTGTGGTTGTGTGTAGGAGGGATTGTGTCTTATTAACGTTATTTGTGGTTGTGTGTAGGAGGGATTGTGTCTTATTAACGTTATCAGTGGTTGTGTGTAGGAAGGATTGTGTCTTACTAACGTTATTTGTGGTTGTGTGTAGGAAGGATTGTGTCTTATTAACGTTATTTGTGGTTGTGTGTAGGAAGGATTGTGTCTTACTAACGTTATCAGTGGTTGTGTGTAGGAAGGATTGTGTCTTACTAACGTTATTTGTGGTTGTGTGTAGGAAGGATTGTGTCTTATTAACGTTATTTGTGGTTGTGTGTAGGAAGGATTGTGTCTTACTAACGTTATCAGTGGTTGTGTGTAGGAAGGATTGTGTCTTATTAACGTTATCAGTGGTTGTGTGTAGGAGGGATTGTGTCTTACTAACGTTATTTGTGGTTGTGTGTAGGAGGGATTGTGTCTTATTAACGTTATCAGTGGTTGTGTGTAGGAAGGATTGTGTCTTACTAACGTTATTTGTGGTTGTGTGTAGGAAGGATTGTGTCTTATTAACGTTATTTGTGGTTGTGTGTAGGAGGGATTGTGTCTTATTAACGTTATTTGTGGTTGTGTGTAGGAGGGATTGTGTCTTATTAACGTTATCAGTGGTTGTGTGTAGGAAGGATTGTGTCTTACTAACGTTATTTGTGGTTGTGTGTAGGAAGGATTGTGTCTTATTAACGTTATTTGTGGTTGTGTGTAGGAAGGATTGTGTCTTACTAACGTTATCAGTGGTTGTGTGTAGGAAGGATTGTGTCTTACTAACGTTATTTGTGGTTGTGTGTAGGAAGGATTGTGTCTTATTAACGTTATTTGTGGTTGTGTGTAGGAAGGATTGTGTCTTACTAACGTTATCAGTGGTTGTGTGTAGGAAGGATTGTGTCTTATTAACGTTATTTGTGGTTGTGTGTAGGAGGGATTGTGTCTTACTAACGTTATTTGTGGTTGTGTGTAGGAAGGATTGTGTCTTATTAACGTTATCAGTGGTTGTGTGTAGGAAGGATTGTGTCTTACTAACGTTATCAGTGGTTGTGTGTAGGAAGGATTGTGTCTTATTAACGTTATTTGTGGTTGTGTGTAGGAGGGATTGTGTCTTACTAACGTTATTTGTGGTTGTGTGTAGGAAGGATTGTGTCTTATTAACGTTATTTGTGGTTGTGTGTAGGAAGGATTGTGTCTTACTAACGTTATTTGTGGTTGTGTGTAGGAGGGATTGTGTCTTACTAACGTTATTTGTGGTTGTGTGTAGGAGGGATTGTGTCTTATTAACGTTATTTGTGGTTGTGTGTAGGAAGGATTGTGTCTTACTAACGTTATTTGTGGTTGTGTGTAGGAGGGATTGTGTCTTACTAACGTTATTTGTGGTTGTGTGTAGGAGGGATTGTGCCTTACTAACGTTATCAGTGGTTGTGTGTAGGAGGGATTGTGTCTTACTAACGTTATCAGTGGTTGTGTGTAGGAGGGATTGTGTCTTATTAACGTTATCAGTGGTTGTGTGTAGGAGGGATTGTGTCTTACTAACGTTATTTGTGGTTGTGTGTAGGAAGGATTGTGCCTTACTAACGTTATCAGTGGTTGTGTGTAGGAAGGATTGTGTCTTACTAACGTTATCAGTGGTTGTGTGTAGGAGGGATTGTGTCTTACTAACGTTATTTGTGGTTGTGTGTAGGAAGGATTGTGCCTTACTAACGTTATCAGTGGTTGTGTGTAGGAAGGATTGTGTCTTATTAACGTTATTTGTGGTTGTGTGTAGGAGGGATTGTGTCTTACTAACGTTATTTGTGGTTGTGTGTAGGAAGGATTGTGTCTTATTAACGTTATTTGTGGTTGTGTGTAGGAGGGATTGTGTCTTATTAACGTTATTTGTGGTTGTGTGTAGGAGGGATTGTGTCTTATTAACGTTATTTGTGGTTGTGTGTAGGAAGGATTGTGTCTTACTAACGTTATTTGTGGTTGTGTGTAGGAGGGATTGTGTCTTATTAACGTTATTTGTGGTTGTGTGTAGGAGGGATTGTGTCTTATTAACGTTATTTGTGGTTGTGTGTAGGAGGGATTGTGTCTTACTAACGTTATTTGTGGTTGTGTGTAGGAGGGATTGTGTCTTACTAACGTTATCAGTGGTTGTGTGTAGGAAGGATTGTGTCTTACTAACGTTATCAGTGGTTGTGTGTAGGAGGGATTGTGTCTTACTAACGTTATCAGTGGTTGTGTGTAGGAAGGATTGTGTCTTACTAACGTTATCAGTGGTTGTGTGTAGGAGGGATTGTGTCTTACTAACGTTATCAGTGGTTGTGTGTAGGAGGGATTGTGTCTTACTAACGTTATCAGTGGTTGTGTGTAGGAGGGATTGTGTCTTACTAACGTTATCAGTGGTTGTGTGTAGGAGGGATTGTGTCTTACTAACGTTATTTGTGGTTGTGTGTAGGAGGGATTGTGTCTTATTAACGTTATCAGTGGTTGTGTGTAGGAGGGATTGTGCCTTACTAACGTTATTTGTGGTTGTGTGTAGGAAGGATTGTGTCTTACTAACGTTATTTGTGGTTGTGTGTAGGAAGGATTGTGTCTTACTAACGTTATTTGTGGTTGTGTGTAGGAGGGATTGTGTCTTACTAACGTTATTTGTGGTTGTGTGTAGGAAGGATTGTGTCTTATTAACGTTATTTGTGGTTGTGTGTAGGAGGGATTGTGTCTTATTAACGTTATCAGTGGTTGTGTGTAGGAAGGATTGTGTCTTACTAACGTTATTTGTGGTTGTGTGTAGGAAGGATTGTGCCTTACTAACGTTATCAGTGGTTGTGTGTAGGAGGGATTGTGTCTTATTAACGTTATTTGTGGTTGTGTGTAGGAAGGATTGTGTCTTACTAACGTTATTTGTGGTTGTGTGTAGGAGGGATTGTGTCTTATTAACGTTATTTGTGGTTGTGTGTAGGAAGGATTGTGTCTTACTAACGTTATTTGTGGTTGTGTGTAGGAGGGATTGTGTCTTATTAACGTTATCAGTGGTTGTGTGTAGGAGGGATTGTGTCTTACTAACGTTATTTGTGGTTGTGTGTAGGAGGGATTGTGTCTTATTAACGTTATCAGTGGTTGTGTGTAGGAGGGATTGTGTCTTACTAACGTTATTTGTGGTTGTGTGTAGGAAGGATTGTGTCTTATTAACGTTATTTGTGGTTGTGTGTAGGAGGGATTGTGTCTTATTAACGTTATCAGTGGTTGTGTGTAGGAGGGATTGTGTCTTACTAACGTTATTTGTGGTTGTGTGTAGGAAGGATTGTGTCTTATTAACGTTATTTGTGGTTGTGTGTAGGAGGGATTGTGTCTTATTAACGTTATCAGTGGTTGTGTGTAGGAAGGATTGTGTCTTACTAACGTTATTTGTGGTTGTGTGTAGGAAGGATTGTGCCTTACTAACGTTATCAGTGGTTGTGTGTAGGAGGGATTGTGTCTTATTAACGTTATTTGTGGTTGTGTGTAGGAAGGATTGTGTCTTACTAACGTTATTTGTGGTTGTGTGTAGGAGGGATTGTGTCTTACTAACGTTATCAGTGGTTGTGTGTAGGAGGGATTGTGTCTTACTAACGTTATCAGTGGTTGTGTGTAGGAGGGATTGTGTCTTACTAACGTTATCAGTGGTTGTGTGTAGGAGGGATTGTGTCTTACTAACGTTATTTGTGGTTGTGTGTAGGAAGGATTGTGTCTTACTAACGTTATTTGTGGTTGTGTGTAGGAGGGATTGTGTCTTACTAACGTTATCAGTGGTTGTGTGTAGGAGGGATTGTGTCTTACTAACGTTATCAGTGGTTGTGTGTAGGAGGGATTGTGTCTTACTAACGTTATCAGTGGTTGTGTGTAGGAGGGATTGTGTCTTACTAACGTTATTTGTGGTTGTGTGTAGGAGGGATTGTGTCTTACTAACGTTATCAGTGGTTGTGTGTAGGAGGGATTGTGTCTTATTAACGTTATCAGTGGTTGTGTGTAGGAAGGATTGTGTCTTACTAACGTTATCAGTGGTTGTGTGTAGGAAGGATTGTGCCTTATTAACGTTATTTGTGGTTGTGTGTAGGAAGGGTTGTGTCTTATTAACGTTATTTGTGGTTGTGTGTAGGAGGGATTGTGTCTTACTAACGTTATTTGTGGTTGTGTGTAGGAAGGATTGTGTCTTACTAACGTTATTTGTGGTTGTGTGTAGGAAGGATTGTGCCTTACTAACGTTATCAGTGGTTGTGTGTAGGAAGGATTGTGTCTTACTAACGTTATTTGTGGTTGTGTGTAGGAGGGATTGTGTCTTATTAACGTTATCAGTGGTTGTGTGTAGGAAGGATTGTGTCTTATTAACGTTATCAGTGGTTGTGTGTAGGAAGGATTGTGTCTTATTAACGTTATTTGTGGTTGTGTGTAGGAAGGATTGTGCCTTACTAACGTTATTTGTGGTTGTGTGTAGGAAGGATTGTGCCTTACTAACGTTATCAGTGGTTGTGTGTAGGAAGGATTGTGTCTTACTAACGTTATTTGTGGTTGTGTGTAGGAGGGATTGTGTCTTATTAACGTTATCAGTTGTTGTGTGTAGGAAGGATTGTGTCTTATTAACGTTATCAGTGGTTGTGTGTAGGAGGGATTGTGTCTTACTAACGTTATCAGTGGTTGTGTGTAGGAAGGATTGTGTCTTACTAACGTTATCAGTGGTTGTGTGTAGGAAGGATTGTGTCTTATTAACGTTATCAGTGGTTGTGTGTAGGAAGGATTGTGTCTTATTAACGTTATCAGTGGTTGTGTGTAGGAAGGATTGTGTCTTACTAACGTTATTTGTGGTTGTGTGTAGGAGGGATTGTGTCTTACTAACGTTATTTGTGGTTGTGTGTAGGAGGGATTGTGTCTTATTAACGTTATTTGTGGTTGTGTGTAGGAGGGATTGTGTCTTATTAACGTTATTTGTGGTTGTGTGTAGGAAGGATTGTGTCTTACTAACGTTATTTGTGGTTGTGTGTAGGAGGGATTGTGTCTTACTAACGTTATCAGTGGTTGTGTGTAGGAGGGATTGTGCCTTACTAACGTTATCAGTGGTTGTGTGTAGGAAGGATTGTGTCTTACTAACGTTATTTGTGGTTGTGTGTAGGAGGGATTGTGTCTTACTAACGTTATCAGTGGTTGTGTGTAGGAAGGATTGTGTCTTACTAACGTTATTTGTGGTTGTGTGTAGGAAGGATTGTGTCTTACTAACGTTATTTGTGGTTGTGTGTAGGAGGGATTGTGTCTTACTAACGTTATTTGTGGTTGTGTGTAGGAGGGATTGTGTCTTACTAACGTTATTTGTGGTTGTGTGTAGGAGGGATTGTGTCTTACTAACGTTATCAGTGGTTGTGTGTAGGAAGGATTGTGTCTTATTAACGTTATCAGTGGTTGTGTGTAGGAGGGATTGTGTCTTATTAACGTTATCAGTGGTTGTGTGTAGGAAGGATTGTGTCTTACTAACGTTATTTGTGGTTGTGTGTAGGAGGGATTGTGTCTTATTAACGTTATCAGTGGTTGTGTGTAGGAGGGATTGTGTCTTACTAACGTTATTTGTGGTTGTGTGTAGGAAGGATTGTGTCTTACTAACGTTATTTGTGGTTGTGTGTAGGAGGGATTGTGTCTTACTAACGTTATTTGTGGTTGTGTGTAGGAGGGATTGTGTCTTACTAACGTTATTTGTGGTTGTGTGTAGGAGGGATTGTGTCTTACTAACGTTATCCGTGGTTGTGTGTAGGAAGGATTGTGTCTTATTAACGTTATCAGTGGTTGTGTGTAGGAGGGATTGTGTCTTATTAACGTTATTTGTGGTTGTGTGTAGGAAGGATTGTGTCTTACTAACGTTATTTGTGGTTGTGTGTAGGAAGGATTGTGTCTTACTAACGTTATCAGTGGTTGTGTGTAGGAGGGATTGTGCCTTACTAACGTTATCAGTGGTTGTGTGTAGGAAGGATTGTGTCTTACTAACGTTATTTGTGGTTGTGTGTAGGAAGGATTGTGCCTTACTAACGTTATCAGTGGTTGTGTGTAGGAGGGATTGTGTCTTATTAACGTTATCAGTGGTTGTGTGTAGGAAGGATTGTGTCTTATTAACGTTATCAGTGGTTGTGTGTAGGAAGGATTGTGTCTTATTAACGTTATTTGTGGTTGTGTGTAGGAAGGATTGTGCCTTACTAACGTTATTTGTGGTTGTGTGTAGGAAGGATTGTGCCTTACTAACGTTATTTGTGGTTGTGTGTAGGAAGGATTGTGTCTTACTAACGTTATTTGTGGTTGTGTGTAGGAAGGATTGTGTCTTATTAACGTTATTTGTGGTTGTGTGTAGGAGGGATTGTGTCTTATTAACGTTATCAGTGGTTGTGTGTAGGAAGGATTGTGTCTTATTAACGTTATCAGTGGTTGTGTGTAGGAAGGATTGTGTCTTATTAACGTTATTTGTGGTTGTGTGTAGGAAGGATTGTGCCTTA
Organism: Bathymodiolus brooksi; assembly: GCA_963680875.1. Lineage (NCBI taxonomy): Eukaryota > Metazoa > Mollusca > Bivalvia > Mytilida > Modiolidae > Bathymodiolus > Bathymodiolus brooksi. The sequence goes on along the minus strand of OY804586.1, from coordinate 1,244,850 downwards.
CTAACGTTATTTGTGGTTGTGTGTAGGAAGGATTGTGCCTTACTAACGTTATCAGTGGTTGTGTGTAGGAAGGATTGTGTCTTACTAACGTTATTTGTGGTTGTGTGTAGGAAGGATTGTGTCTTACTAACGTTATTTGTGGTTGTGTGTAGGAAGGATTGTGTCTTACTAACGTTATCAGTGGTTGTGTGTAGGAAGGATTGTGTCTTATTAACGTTATCAGTGGTTGTGTGTAGGAGGGATTGTGTCTTACTAACGTTATCAGTGGTTGTGTGTAGGAAGGATTGTGTCTTATTAACGTTATTTGTGGTTGTGTGTAGGAGGGATTGTGTCTTACTAACGTTATCAGTGGTTGTGTGTAGGAAGGATTGTGTCTTATTAACGTTATTTGTGGTTGTGTGTAGGAGGGATTGTGTCTTACTAACGTTATCAGTGGTTGTGTGTAGGAAGGGATTGTGTCTTATTAACGTTATTTGTGGTTGTGTGTAGGAGGGATTGTGTCTTACTAACGTTATCAGTGGTTGTGTGTAGGAAGGATTGTGTCTTATTAACGTTATCAGTGGTTGTGTGTAGGAGGGATTGTGTCTTACTAACGTTATTTGTGGTTGTGTGTAGGAAGGATTGTGTCTTACTAACGTTATCAGTGGTTGTGTGTAGGAGGATTGTGTCTTACTAACGTTATTTGTGGTTGTGTGTAGGAAGGATTGTGCCTTACTAACGTTATCAGTGGTTGTGTGTAGGAAGGATTGTGTCTTACTAACGTTATTTGTGGTTGTGTGTAGGAAGGATTGTGTCTTACTAACGTTATCAGTGGTTGTGTGTAGGAAGGATTGTGTCTTACTAACGTTATCAGTGGTTGTGTGTAGGAGGGATTGTGTCTTACTAACGTTATTTGTGGTTGTGTGTAGGAGGGATTGTGTCTTACTAACGTTATTTGTGGTTGTGTGTAGGAAGGATTGTGTCTTACTAACGTTATCAGTGGTTGTGTGTAGGAAGGATTGTGCCTTACTAACGTTATCAGTGGTTGTGTGTAGGAAGGATTGTGTCTTACTAACGTTATTTGTGGTTGTGTGTAGGAAGGATTGTGTCTTATTAACGTTATCAGTGGTTGTGTGTAGGAAGGATTGTGTCTTATTAACGTTATCAGTGGTTGTGTGTAGGAAGGATTGTGTCTTACTAACGTTATCAGTGGTTGTGTGTAGGAAGGATTGTGTCTTATTAACGTTATTTGTGGTTGTGTGTAGGAAGGATTGTGTCTTATTAACGTTATCAGTGGTTGTGTGTAGGAAGGATTGTGTCTTATTAACGTTATCAGTGGTTGTGTGTAGGAAGGATTGTGTCTTACTAACGTTATCAGTGGTTGTGTGTAGGAAGGATTGTGTCTTACTAACGTTATCAGTGGTTGTGTGTAGGAAGGATTGTGTCTTACTAACGTTATCAGTGGTTGTGTGTAGGAAGGATTGTGTCTTATTAACGTTATTTGTGGTTGTGTGTAGGAGGGATTGTGTCTTACTAACGTTATTTGTGGTTGTGTGTAGGAGGGATTGTGTCTTACTAACGTTATTTGTGGTTGTGTGTAGGAGGGATTGTGTCTTACTAACGTTATTTGTGGTTGTGTGTAGTAAGGATTGTGTCTTATTAACGTTATTTGTGGTTGTGTGTAGGAGGGATTGTGTCTTACTAACGTTATCAGTGGTTGTGTGTAGGAAGGATTGTGTCTTACTAACGTTATTTGTGGTTGTGTGTAGGAAGGATTGTGTCTTACTAACGTTATCAGTGGTTGTGTGTAGGAAGGATTGTGTCTTACTAACGTTATTTGTGGTTGTGTGTAGGAAGGATTGTGTCTTATTAACGTTATCAGTGGTTGTGTGTAGGAGGGATTGTGTCTTATTAACGTTATCAGTGGTTGTGTGTAGGAAGGATTGTGTCTTACTAACGTTATTTGTGGTTGTGTGTAGGAAGGATTGTGTCTTACTAACGTTATCAGTGGTTGTGTGTAGGAGGGATTGTGTCTTATTAACGTTATTTGTGGTTGTGTGTAGGAGGGATTGTGTCTTACTAACGTTATCAGTGGTTGTGTGTAGGAGGGATTGTGTCTTATTAACGTTATCAGTGGTTGTGTGTAGGAGGGATTGTGTCTTACTAACGTTATCAGTGGTTGTGTGTAGGAGGGATTGTGCCTTACTAACGTTATCAGTAGTTGTGTGTAGGAGGGATTGTGTCTTACTAACGTTATTTGTGGTTGTGTGTAGGAGGGATTGTGCCTTACTAACGTTATCAGTGGTTGTGTGTAGGAGGGATTGTGTCTTACTAACGTTATCAGTGGTTGTGTGTAGGAAGGATTGTGTCTTATTAACGTTATTTGTGGTTGTGTGTAGGAAGGATTGTGTCTTATTTACGTTATCAGTGGTTGTGTGTAGGAGGGATTGTGTCTTATTAACGTTATCAGTGGTTGTGTGTAGGAGGGATTGTGTCTTATTAACGTTATTTGTGGTTGTGTGTAGGAGGGATTGTGTCTTATTAACGTTATTTGTGGTTGTGTGTAGGAAGGATTGTGTCTTATTAACGTTATCAGTGGTTGTGTGTAGGAGGGATTGTGTCTTATTAACGTTATCAGTGGTTGTGTGTAGGAGGGATTGTGTCTTATTAACGTTATTTGTGGTTGTGTGTAGGAGGGATTGTGTCTTACTAACGTTATTTGTGGTTGTGTGTAGGAAGGATTGTGTCTTATTAACGTTATCAGTGGTTGTGTGTAGGAAGGATTGTGTCTTACTAACGTTATCAGTGGTTGTGTGTAGGAAGGATTGTGTCTTATTAACGTTATTTGAGGTTGTGTGTAGGAGGGATTGTGTCTTACTAACGTTATTTGTGGTTGTGTGTAGGAAGGATTGTGTCTTATTAACGTTATTTGTGGTTGTGTGTAGGAAGGATTGTGTCTTACTAACGTTATTTGTGGTTGTGTGTAGGAAGGATTGTGTCTTATTAACGTTATCAGTGGTTGTGTGTAGGAAGGATTGTGTCTTACTAACGTTATTTGTGGTTGTGTGTAGGAGGGATTGTGTCTTACTAACGTTATTTGTGGTTGTGTGTAGGAGGGATTGTGTCTTACTAACGTTATTTGTGGTTGTGTGTAGGAAGGATTGTGTCTTACTAACGTTATTTGTGGTTGTGTGTAGGAAGGATTGTGTCTTACTAACGTTATTTGTGGTTGTGTGTAGGAAGGATTGTGTCTTACTAACGTTATTTGTGGTTGTGTGTAGGAAGGATTGTGTCTTACTAACGTTATCAGTGGTTGTGTGTAGGAGGGATTGTGTCTTATTAACGTTATTTGTGGTTGTGTGTAGGAAGGATTGTGTCTTACTAACGTTATTTGTGGTTGTGTGTAGGAGGGATTGTGTCTTACTAACGTTATTTGTGGTTGTGTGTAGGAGGGATTGTGTCTTACTAACGTTATTTGTGGTTGTGTGTAGGAGGGATTGTGTCTTACTAACGTTATTTGTGGTTGTGTGTAGGAGGGATTGTGTCTTACTAACGTTATTTGTGGTTGTGTGTAGGAGGGATTGTGCCTTACTAACGTTATCAGTGGTTGTGTGTAGGAGGGATTGTGCCTTACTAACGTTATCAGTGGTTGTGTGTAGGAGGGATTGTGCCTTACTAACGTTATCAGTGGTTGTGTGTAGGAGGGATTGTGTCTTACTAACGTTATCAGTGGTTGTGTGTAGGAGGGATTGTGCCTTACTAACGTTATTTGTGGTTGTGTGTAGGAGGGATTGTGTCTTATTAACGTTATCAGTGGTTGTGTGTAGGAGGGATTGTGCCTTACTAACGTTATCAGTAGTTGTGTGTAGGAGGGATTGTGTCTTACTAACGTTATTTGTGGTTGTGTGTAGGAGGGATTGTGCCTTACTAACGTTATCAGTGGTTGTGTGTAGGAGGGATTGTGTCTTACTAACGTTATCAGTGGTTGTGTGTAGGAAGGATTGTGTCTTATTAACGTTATTTGTGGTTGTGTGTAGGAGGGATTGTGTCTTACTAACGTTATCAGTGGTTGTGTGTAGGAGGGATTGTGCCTTACTAACGTTATCAGTAGTTGTGTGTAGGAGGGATTGTGTCTTACTAACGTTATCAGTGGTTGTGTGTAGGAGGGATTGTGTCTTACTAACGTTATCAGTGGTTGTGTGTAGGAGGGATTGTGTCTTATTAACGTTATCAGTGGTTGTGTGTAGGAGGGATTGTGTCTTACTAACGTTATCAGTGGTTGTGTGTAGGAAGGATTGTGTCTTATTAACGTTATTTGTGGTTGTGTGTAGGAGGGATTGTGTCTTACTAACGTTATCAGTGGTTGTGTGTAGGAAGGATTGTGTCTTATTAACGTTATCAGTGGTTGTGTGTAGGAGGGATTGTGTCTTACTAACGTTATCAGTGGTTGTGTGTAGGAAGGATTGTGTCTTATTAACGTTATTTGTGGTTGTGTGTAGGAGGGATTGTGTCTTACTAACGTTATCAGTGGTTGTGTGTAGGAAGGATTGTGTCTTATTAACGTTATTTGTGGTTGTGTGTAGGAGGGATTGTGTCTTACTAACGTTATCAGTGGTTGTGTGTAGGAAGGATTGTGTCTTATTAACGTTATCAGTGGTTGTGTGTAGGAGGGATTGTGTCTTACTAACGTTATCAGTGGTTGTGTGTAGGAATGATTGTGTCTTATTAACGTTATCAGTGGTTGTGTGTAGGAGGGATTGTGTCTTACTAACGTTATTTGTGGTTGTGTGTAGGAAGGATTGTGTCTTACTAACGTTATCAGTGGTTGTGTGTAGGAAGGATTGTGTCTTACTAACGTTATTTGTGGTTGTGTGTAGGAAGGATTGTGCCTTACTAACGTTATCAGTGGTTGTGTGTAGGAAGGATTGTGTCTTACTAACGTTATTTGTGGTTGTGTGTAGGAAGGATTGTGTCTTACTAACGTTATTTGTGGTTGTGTGTAGGAAGGATTGTGTCTTACTAACGTTATCAGTGGTTGTGTGTAGGAGGGATTGTGTCTTACTAACGTTATTTGTGGTTGTGTGTAGGAGGGATTGTGTCTTACTAACGTTATTTGTGGTTGTGTGTAGGAAGGATTGTGTCTTACTAACGTTATCAGTGGTTGTGTGTAGGAAGGATTGTGCCTTACTAACGTTATCAGTGGTTGTGTGTAGGAAGGATTGTGTCTTACTAACGTTATTTGTGGTTGTGTGTAGGAAGGATTGTGTCTTATTAACGTTATCAGTGGTTGTGTGTAGGAAGGATTGTGTCTTATTAACGTTATCAGTGGTTGTGTGTAGGAAGGATTGTGTCTTACTAACGTTATCAGTGGTTGTGTGTAGGAAGGATTGTGTCTTATTAACGTTATTTGTGGTTGTGTGTAGGAAGGATTGTGTCTTATTAACGTTATCAGTGGTTGTGTGTAGGAAGGATTGTGTCTTATTAACGTTATCAGTGGTTGTGTGTAGGAAGGATTGTGTCTTACTAACGTTATCAGTGGTTGTGTGTAGGAAGGATTGTGTCTTACTAACGTTATCAGTGGTTGTGTGTAGGAAGGATTGTGTCTTACTAACGTTATCAGTGGTTGTGTGTAGGAAGGATTGTGTCTTATTAACGTTATTTGTGGTTGTGTGTAGGAGGGATTGTGTCTTACTAACGTTATTTGTGGTTGTGTGTAGGAGGGATTGTGTCTTACTAACGTTATTTGTGGTTGTGTGTAGGAGGGATTGTGTCTTACTAACGTTATTTGTGGTTGTGTGTAGTAAGGATTGTGTCTTATTAACGTTATTTGTGGTTGTGTGTAGGAGGGATTGTGTCTTACTAACGTTATCAGTGGTTGTGTGTAGGAAGGATTGTGTCTTACTAACGTTATTTGTGGTTGTGTGTAGGAAGGATTGTGTCTTACTAACGTTATCAGTGGTTGTGTGTAGGAAGGATTGTGTCTTACTAACGTTATTTGTGGTTGTGTGTAGGAAGGATTGTGTCTTATTAACGTTATCAGTGGTTGTGTGTAGGAGGGATTGTGTCTTATTAACGTTATCAGTGGTTGTGTGTAGGAAGGATTGTGTCTTACTAACGTTATTTGTGGTTGTGTGTAGGAAGGATTGTGTCTTACTAACGTTATCAGTGGTTGTGTGTAGGAGGGATTGTGTCTTATTAACGTTATTTGTGGTTGTGTGTAGGAGGGATTGTGTCTTACTAACGTTATCAGTGGTTGTGTGTAGGAGGGATTGTGTCTTATTAACGTTATCAGTGGTTGTGTGTAGGAGGGATTGTGTCTTACTAACGTTATCAGTGGTTGTGTGTAGGAGGGATTGTGCCTTACTAACGTTATCAGTAGTTGTGTGTAGGAGGGATTGTGTCTTACTAACGTTATTTGTGGTTGTGTGTAGGAGGGATTGTGCCTTACTAACGTTATCAGTGGTTGTGTGTAGGAGGGATTGTGTCTTACTAACGTTATCAGTGGTTGTGTGTAGGAAGGATTGTGTCTTATTAACGTTATTTGTGGTTGTGTGTAGGAAGGATTGTGTCTTATTTACGTTATCAGTGGTTGTGTGTAGGAGGGATTGTGTCTTATTAACGTTATCAGTGGTTGTGTGTAGGAGGGATTGTGTCTTATTAACGTTATTTGTGGTTGTGTGTAGGAGGGATTGTGTCTTATTAACGTTATTTGTGGTTGTGTGTAGGAAGGATTGTGTCTTATTAACGTTATCAGTGGTTGTGTGTAGGAGGGATTGTGTCTTATTAACGTTATCAGTGGTTGTGTGTAGGAGGGATTGTGTCTTATTAACGTTATTTGTGGTTGTGTGTAGGAGGGATTGTGTCTTACTAACGTTATTTGTGGTTGTGTGTAGGAAGGATTGTGTCTTATTAACGTTATCAGTGGTTGTGTGTAGGAAGGATTGTGTCTTACTAACGTTATCAGTGGTTGTGTGTAGGAAGGATTGTGTCTTATTAACGTTATTTGAGGTTGTGTGTAGGAGGGATTGTGTCTTACTAACGTTATTTGTGGTTGTGTGTAGGAAGGATTGTGTCTTATTAACGTTATTTGTGGTTGTGTGTAGGAAGGATTGTGTCTTACTAACGTTATTTGTGGTTGTGTGTAGGAAGGATTGTGTCTTATTAACGTTATCAGTGGTTGTGTGTAGGAAGGATTGTGTCTTACTAACGTTATTTGTGGTTGTGTGTAGGAGGGATTGTGTCTTACTAACGTTATTTGTGGTTGTGTGTAGGAGGGATTGTGTCTTACTAACGTTATTTGTGGTTGTGTGTAGGAAGGATTGTGTCTTACTAACGTTATTTGTGGTTGTGTGTAGGAAGGATTGTGTCTTACTAACGTTATTTGTGGTTGTGTGTAGGAAGGATTGTGTCTTACTAACGTTATTTGTGGTTGTGTGTAGGAAGGATTGTGTCTTACTAACGTTATCAGTGGTTGTGTGTAGGAGGGATTGTGTCTTATTAACGTTATTTGTGGTTGTGTGTAGGAAGGATTGTGTCTTACTAACGTTATTTGTGGTTGTGTGTAGGAGGGATTGTGTCTTACTAACGTTATTTGTGGTTGTGTGTAGGAGGGATTGTGTCTTACTAACGTTATTTGTGGTTGTGTGTAGGAGGGATTGTGTCTTACTAACGTTATTTGTGGTTGTGTGTAGGAGGGATTGTGTCTTACTAACGTTATTTGTGGTTGTGTGTAGGAGGGATTGTGCCTTACTAACGTTATCAGTGGTTGTGTGTAGGAGGGATTGTGCCTTACTAACGTTATCAGTGGTTGTGTGTAGGAGGGATTGTGCCTTACTAACGTTATCAGTGGTTGTGTGTAGGAGGGATTGTGTCTTACTAACGTTATCAGTGGTTGTGTGTAGGAGGGATTGTGCCTTACTAACGTTATTTGTGGTTGTGTGTAGGAGGGATTGTGTCTTATTAACGTTATCAGTGGTTGTGTGTAGGAGGGATTGTGCCTTACTAACGTTATCAGTAGTTGTGTGTAGGAGGGATTGTGTCTTACTAACGTTATTTGTGGTTGTGTGTAGGAGGGATTGTGCCTTACTAACGTTATCAGTGGTTGTGTGTAGGAGGGATTGTGTCTTACTAACGTTATCAGTGGTTGTGTGTAGGAAGGATTGTGTCTTATTAACGTTATTTGTGGTTGTGTGTAGGAGGGATTGTGTCTTACTAACGTTATCAGTGGTTGTGTGTAGGAGGGATTGTGCCTTACTAACGTTATCAGTAGTTGTGTGTAGGAGGGATTGTGTCTTACTAACGTTATCAGTGGTTGTGTGTAGGAGGGATTGTGTCTTACTAACGTTATCAGTGGTTGTGTGTAGGAGGGATTGTGTCTTATTAACGTTATCAGTGGTTGTGTGTAGGAGGGATTGTGTCTTACTAACGTTATCAGTGGTTGTGTGTAGGAAGGATTGTGTCTTATTAACGTTATTTGTGGTTGTGTGTAGGAGGGATTGTGTCTTACTAACGTTATCAGTGGTTGTGTGTAGGAAGGATTGTGTCTTATTAACGTTATCAGTGGTTGTGTGTAGGAGGGATTGTGTCTTACTAACGTTATCAGTGGTTGTGTGTAGGAAGGATTGTGTCTTATTAACGTTATTTGTGGTTGTGTGTAGGAGGGATTGTGTCTTACTAACGTTATCAGTGGTTGTGTGTAGGAAGGATTGTGTCTTATTAACGTTATTTGTGGTTGTGTGTAGGAGGGATTGTGTCTTACTAACGTTATCAGTGGTTGTGTGTAGGAAGGATTGTGTCTTATTAACGTTATCAGTGGTTGTGTGTAGGAGGGATTGTGTCTTACTAACGTTATCAGTGGTTGTGTGTAGGAATGATTGTGTCTTATTAACGTTATCAGTGGTTGTGTGTAGGAGGGATTGTGTCTTACTAACGTTATTTGTGGTTGTGTGTAGGAAGGATTGTGTCTTACTAACGTTATCAGTGGTTGTGTGTAGGAAGGATTGTGTCTTACTAACGTTATTTGTGGTTGTGTGTAGGAAGGATTGTGCCTTACTAACGTTATCAGTGGTTGTGTGTAGGAAGGATTGTGTCTTACTAACGTTATTTGTGGTTGTGTGTAGGAAGGATTGTGTCTTACTAACGTTATTTGTGGTTGTGTGTAGGAAGGATTGTGTCTTACTAACGTTATCAGTGGTTGTGTGTAGGAGGGATTGTGTCTTACTAACGTTATTTGTGGTTGTGTGTAGGAGGGATTGTGTCTTACTAACGTTATTTGTGGTTGTGTGTAGGAAGGATTGTGTCTTACTAACGTTATCAGTGGTTGTGTGTAGGAAGGATTGTGCCTTACTAACGTTATCAGTGGTTGTGTGTAGGAAGGATTGTGTCTTACTAACGTTATTTGTGGTTGTGTGTAGGAAGGATTGTGTCTTATTAACGTTATCAGTGGTTGTGTGTAGGAAGGATTGTGTCTTATTAACGTTATCAGTGGTTGTGTGTAGGAAGGATTGTGTCTTACTAACGTTATCAGTGGTTGTGTGTAGGAAGGATTGTGTCTTATTAACGTTATTTGTGGTTGTGTGTAGGAAGGATTGTGTCTTATTAACGTTATCAGTGGTTGTGTGTAGGAAGGATTGTGTCTTATTAACGTTATCAGTGGTTGTGTGTAGGAAGGATTGTGTCTTACTAACGTTATCAGTGGTTGTGTGTAGGAAGGATTGTGTCTTACTAACGTTATCAGTGGTTGTGTGTAGGAAGGATTGTGTCTTACTAACGTTATCAGTGGTTGTGTGTAGGAAGGATTGTGTCTTATTAACGTTATTTGTGGTTGTGTGTAGGAGGGATTGTGTCTTACTAACGTTATTTGTGGTTGTGTGTAGGAGGGATTGTGTCTTACTAACGTTATTTGTGGTTGTGTGTAGGAGGGATTGTGTCTTACTAACGTTATTTGTGGTTGTGTGTAGTAAGGATTGTGTCTTATTAACGTTATTTGTGGTTGTGTGTAGGAGGGATTGTGTCTTACTAACGTTATCAGTGGTTGTGTGTAGGAAGGATTGTGTCTTACTAACGTTATTTGTGGTTGTGTGTAGGAAGGATTGTGTCTTACTAACGTTATCAGTGGTTGTGTGTAGGAAGGATTGTGTCTTACTAACGTTATTTGTGGTTGTGTGTAGGAAGGATTGTGTCTTATTAACGTTATCAGTGGTTGTGTGTAGGAGGGATTGTGTCTTATTAACGTTATCAGTGGTTGTGTGTAGGAAGGATTGTGTCTTACTAACGTTATTTGTGGTTGTGTGTAGGAAGGATTGTGTCTTACTAACGTTATCAGTGGTTGTGTGTAGGAGGGATTGTGTCTTATTAACGTTATTTGTGGTTGTGTGTAGGAGGGATTGTGTCTTACTAACGTTATCAGTGGTTGTGTGTAGGAGGGATTGTGTCTTATTAACGTTATCAGTGGTTGTGTGTAGGAGGGATTGTGTCTTACTAACGTTATCAGTGGTTGTGTGTAGGAGGGATTGTGCCTTACTAACGTTATCAGTAGTTGTGTGTAGGAGGGATTGTGTCTTACTAACGTTATTTGTGGTTGTGTGTAGGAGGGATTGTGCCTTACTAACGTTATCAGTGGTTGTGTGTAGGAGGGATTGTGTCTTACTAACGTTATCAGTGGTTGTGTGTAGGAAGGATTGTGTCTTATTAACGTTATTTGTGGTTGTGTGTAGGAAGGATTGTGTCTTATTTACGTTATCAGTGGTTGTGTGTAGGAGGGATTGTGTCTTATTAACGTTATCAGTGGTTGTGTGTAGGAGGGATTGTGTCTTATTAACGTTATTTGTGGTTGTGTGTAGGAGGGATTGTGTCTTATTAACGTTATTTGTGGTTGTGTGTAGGAAGGATTGTGTCTTATTAACGTTATCAGTGGTTGTGTGTAGGAGGGATTGTGTCTTATTAACGTTATCAGTGGTTGTGTGTAGGAGGGATTGTGTCTTATTAACGTTATTTGTGGTTGTGTGTAGGAGGGATTGTGTCTTACTAACGTTATTTGTGGTTGTGTGTAGGAAGGATTGTGTCTTATTAACGTTATCAGTGGTTGTGTGTAGGAAGGATTGTGTCTTACTAACGTTATCAGTGGTTGTGTGTAGGAAGGATTGTGTCTTATTAACGTTATTTGAGGTTGTGTGTAGGAGGGATTGTGTCTTACTAACGTTATTTGTGGTTGTGTGTAGGAAGGATTGTGTCTTATTAACGTTATTTGTGGTTGTGTGTAGGAAGGATTGTGTCTTACTAACGTTATTTGTGGTTGTGTGTAGGAAGGATTGTGTCTTATTAACGTTATCAGTGGTTGTGTGTAGGAAGGATTGTGTCTTACTAACGTTATTTGTGGTTGTGTGTAGGAGGGATTGTGTCTTACTAACGTTATTTGTGGTTGTGTGTAGGAGGGATTGTGTCTTACTAACGTTATTTGTGGTTGTGTGTAGGAAGGATTGTGTCTTACTAACGTTATTTGTGGTTGTGTGTAGGAAGGATTGTGTCTTACTAACGTTATTTGTGGTTGTGTGTAGGAAGGATTGTGTCTTACTAACGTTATTTGTGGTTGTGTGTAGGAAGGATTGTGTCTTACTAACGTTATCAGTGGTTGTGTGTAGGAGGGATTGTGTCTTATTAACGTTATTTGTGGTTGTGTGTAGGAAGGATTGTGTCTTACTAACGTTATTTGTGGTTGTGTGTAGGAGGGATTGTGTCTTACTAACGTTATTTGTGGTTGTGTGTAGGAGGGATTGTGTCTTACTAACGTTATTTGTGGTTGTGTGTAGGAGGGATTGTGTCTTACTAACGTTATTTGTGGTTGTGTGTAGGAGGGATTGTGTCTTACTAACGTTATTTGTGGTTGTGTGTAGGAGGGATTGTGCCTTACTAACGTTATCAGTGGTTGTGTGTAGGAGGGATTGTGCCTTACTAACGTTATCAGTGGTTGTGTGTAGGAGGGATTGTGCCTTACTAACGTTATCAGTGGTTGTGTGTAGGAGGGATTGTGTCTTACTAACGTTATCAGTGGTTGTGTGTAGGAGGGATTGTGCCTTACTAACGTTATTTGTGGTTGTGTGTAGGAGGGATTGTGTCTTATTAACGTTATCAGTGGTTGTGTGTAGGAGGGATTGTGCCTTACTAACGTTATCAGTAGTTGTGTGTAGGAGGGATTGTGTCTTACTAACGTTATTTGTGGTTGTGTGTAGGAGGGATTGTGCCTTACTAACGTTATCAGTGGTTGTGTGTAGGAGGGATTGTGTCTTACTAACGTTATCAGTGGTTGTGTGTAGGAAGGATTGTGTCTTATTAACGTTATTTGTGGTTGTGTGTAGGAGGGATTGTGTCTTACTAACGTTATCAGTGGTTGTGTGTAGGAGGGATTGTGCCTTACTAACGTTATCAGTAGTTGTGTGTAGGAGGGATTGTGTCTTACTAACGTTATCAGTGGTTGTGTGTAGGAGGGATTGTGTCTTACTAACGTTATCAGTGGTTGTGTGTAGGAGGGATTGTGTCTTATTAACGTTATCAGTGGTTGTGTGTAGGAGGGATTGTGTCTTACTAACGTTATCAGTGGTTGTGTGTAGGAAGGATTGTGTCTTATTAACGTTATTTGTGGTTGTGTGTAGGAGGGATTGTGTCTTATTAACGTTATCAGTGGTTGTGTGTAGGAGGGATTGTGTCTTACTAACGTTATCAGTGGTTGTGTGTAGGAAGGATTGTGTCTTACTAACGTTATTTGTGGTTGTGTGTAGGAGGGATTGTGTCTTATTAACGTTATTTGTGGTTGTGTGTAGGAAGGATTGTGTCTTACTAACGTTATCAGTGGTTGTGTGTAGGAAGGATTGTGTCTTACTAACGTTATTTGTGGTTGTGTGTAGGAAGGATTGTGTCTTACTAACGTTATTTGTGGTTGTGTGTAGGAAGGATTGTGTCTTACTAACGTTATCAGTGGTTGTGTGTAGGAAGGATTGTGCCTTACTAACGTTATTTGTGGTTGTGTGTAGGAGGGATTGTGTCTTATTAACGTTATTTGTGGTTGTGTGTAGGAAGGATTGTGTCTTATTAACGTTATCAGTGGTTGTGTGTAGGAAGGATTGTGTCTTACTAACGTTATCAGTGGTTGTGTGTAGGAAGGATTTTGTCTTATTAACGTTATTTGTGGTTGTGTGTAGGAAGGATTGTGTCTTATTAACGTTATCAGTGGTTGTGTGTAGGAGGGATTGTGTCTTATTAACGTTATCAGTGGTTGTGTGTAGGAGGGATTGTGTCTTATTAACGTTATTTGTGGTTGTGTGTAGGAGGGATTGTGTCTTATTAACGTTATTTGTGGTTGTGTGTAGGAAGGATTGTGTCTTATTAACGTTATCAGTGGTTGTGTGTAGGAGGGATTGTGTCTTATTAACGTTATCAGTGGTTGTGTGTAGGAGGGATTGTGTCTTACTAACGTTATTTGTGGTTGTGTGTAGGAGGGATTGTGCCTTACTAACGTTATCAGTGGTTGTGTGTAGGAAGGATTGTGTCTTACTAACGTTATTTGTGGTTGTGTGTAGGAGGGATTGTGTCTTACTAACGTTATCAGTGGTTGTGTGTAGGAGGGATTGTGCCTTACTAACGTTATCAGTGGTTGTGTGTAGGAGGGATTGTGCCTTACTAACGTTATCAGTGGTTGTGTGTAGGAGGGATTGTGTCTTACTAACGTTATCAGTGGTTGTGTGTAGGAGGGATTGTGCCTTACTAACGTTATTTGTGGTTGTGTGTAGGAGGGATTGTGTCTTATTAACGTTATCAGTGGTTGTGTGTAGGAGGGATTGTGCCTTATTAACGTTATTTGTGGTTGTGTGTAGGAGGGATTGTGTCTTATTAACGTTATTTGTGGTTGTGTGTAGGAGGGATTGTGTCTTATTAACGTTATTTGTGGTTGTGTGTAGGAGGGATTGTGTCTTACTAACGTTATTTGTGGTTGTGTGTAGGAGGGATTGTGCCTTACTAACGTTATCAGTGGTTGTGTGTAGGAGGGATTGTGTCTTACTAACGTTATCAGTGGTTGTGTGTAGGAGGGATTGTGCCTTACTAACGTTATCAGTGGTTGTGTGTAGGAGGGATTGTGCCTTACTAACGTTATCAGTGGTTGTGTGTAGGAGGGATTGTGTCTTACTAACGTTATCAGTGGTTGTGTGTAGGAGGGATTGTGCCTTACTAACGTTATTTGTGGTTGTGTGTAGGAGGGATTGTGTCTTATTAACGTTATCAGTGGTTGTGTGTAGGAGGGATTGTGCCTTACTAACGTTATTTGTGGTTGTGTGTAGGAGGGATTGTGTCTTATTAACGTTATCAGTGGTTGTGTGTAGGAAGGATTGTGCCTTACTAACGTTATTTGTGGTTGTGTGTAGGAGGGATTGTGTCTTATTAACGTTATTTGTGGTTGTGTGTAGGAGGGATTGTGTCTTATTAACGTTATCAGTGGTTGTGTGTAGGAGGGATTGTGTCTTACTAACGTTATCAGTGGTTGTTTGTCTTTGTCTTGTTGCCAGGTTATCTTGATTGTCCATTTTTTTATTGCACTTCGGTATTCTCTAGAATTATTTATTCGAGTATACTGCCTGTTTCCGAAAGCCATTCATGTACACTTCTGCTTGGCTTGTAAACTGTTTGTGCTTTTTTTACGGATTCTGACCCCATTTGGTATCTTCAAACTCTTCTTGTAAGATCAGAAATAAAAACGCCACATGTAATAATTTGATCATTGGGAACTGCGGCAATTTGTTTTTTGCGTGCAAAGAGAATGGAAGTCTCAAAACATGGGTCACATAGTTACCGCCTGTCATAAGGACGAATGGAGGTCTCAAGACATAGGTCACATAGTTACCACCTGTCATCAGGATGAATGGAGGTCTCAAATCATAGGGCACATAGTTACCACCTGTCATAAGGACGAATGGAGGTCTCAAAACATAGGTCACATAGTTACCACCTGTCATAAGGACGAATGGAGGTCTCAAAGCATGGGTCACATAGCTACCTCCTGTCATAAGGCCGAATGGAGGTCTCAAAACATGGGTCACATAGTTACCACCTGTCATAAGAACCAATGTAGATCTAAAAAACATGGGTCACATAGCTACCTCCTGTCATAAGGACAAATGAAGATCTCAAAAAATGGGTTAAATAGTTACCACCTGTCATAAGGACGAATGTAGATCTCAAAAACATGGGTCACATAGCTACCTCCTGTCATAAGGACAGATGGAGGTCTCAAAACATGGGTCACATAGTTACCTCCTGTCATAAGGACGAATGGAGGTCTCAAAACATGGGTCACATAGCTACCTCCTGGCATAAGGACGAATGGAGGTCTCAAGACATGGGTCACATAGCTACCTCCTGTCATAAGGACGAATGGAGGTCTCAAGACATGGGTCACATAGCTACCTCCTGTCATAAGAACAAATGGATTTAATTCCTGTTGTGTAATTGTGTGATGCCATTATCAGATGAGATTTACCCCGCAGTGATGAAACGTGCCTATGAATTGAGCAAAATATGAATTTTGGTCATAGTTACTCGGTAATTAAGACGGTGGTACGTGCTGTGTAATATAATGAACATGAAGAAAAAGATGACATAAACCTCGTTGTAGATGGTACAAGAATAAATGGGTATTGCGAATCAATAAATCGAACAAGGAAAGACAACTCAAATGCCAAACGAAAAAGGACAAACAACGATCTACAAAATATTTCACAGAAAACTAAAGATGGAGTAACAGGAACCTCGTTGTAAATGTTACAGACTTGTATTGATATTCAAGTGACAACGAGATCGAATTCGTTTACTAGCGGAACATTATCCTGATTTCCTAATTTAACCCCGCCACTTTTCATGAAACTATCTGTACCAATCCAGGAATGTGAACGATCATGTATATGTGTTAGGGGATCTTTTGTCTACGAATGTTCGATTGAATGTTCTTAGTGTGGTATTTTGTTTTGTTTTTCATTTTATTCAATAAGAATTAAAAACACAGATATATAATAAATTGTACACATTATTTTTACTTGCTCCAAAAGACTCTAATTATTCAGTCTAAGAATCTTCTGACTTTAATCTCGCCTGTAGAAGGTTATTACAAACATGCGTCGTGTGAACTAAACGTAATATCTACAGTGTTATTAGTAGAACTAATGTTCGCTTCAAAGCAGCCCAAACAAGTACAGACTGGATACACTTATACAATGGTACGTCATAGAAGACATATCTGTTTTCTGCTTACTTTTGATTTGCAATATATCAACCAAATTATACAGGAATTCTGTAAATAATTTGTATTTCTGATGATTTAGATCGCGATGACCGACCCATTCTTTATCGATAATTCTGACGAATATTAATGTTTAAATGTTGACGTGCATTGCTCGTATAGACAGTCACGTTTTACAGCGCTATGATTGTGTAATATAACTTTAGGGCAACATATTGATATTTGGTATATGATTTAAAGACTGCATAACTGAAATTAAATTTGCATATAAATCCGGAATATTTACTATCAAGTGCAAGAAGGTTGGTGAAATATATCTATACAAGTTAATAAAGGTTAGAAAATAGCGAAGAGGCAATCAGAAATGAACAATCCATAGAAACTCACAACATAGGGTACATAGGACGAAGGCAATAGCGAAGAGGTAATCAGAAATGAGCAATCCATAGAAACTCGCAACATAGGGTACATAAGACGAAGAGGCAATCAGAAATGAACAATCCATAGAAACTCACAACATAGGGTACATAAGACGAAGAGGCAATCAGAAATGAACAATCCATAGAAACTCACAACATAGGGTACATAAGACGAAGAGGCAATCAGAAATGAACAATCCATAGAAACTCACAACATAGGGTACATAAGACGAAGGCAAACAGTGCAAAAAGACAAAGAAGTATGTGTTAGACACCACTACACGTAAACAAACACAAATAACGTAAATAAGACATGAGCCCACCTACAAACAACTGGAGGTCAAGATGAACAAAGACAGAAGTACAATAGATACCCACAACACACATTTATATGACCGCTCACGTGCCTGTCTTTGAACAGGTGTTTCAATAAAAGGTGGCGGGTTAGGGCATATCTAATTCAGAATAGATTCTCCCTTATTCAAGTTCCTTATGTTTTATAGGAAGTGACGATTTCTAATTTATAGCTATAACAGTCAAAAATCAAACATAGGATAAAACGTTAGAGAACACCGAATGGGCAATAAGACATGGACAAGTCCAGAGAAACTGGCAACATAGGGTACACAAGATGAAGGAAAACAGAACAAAAACCCAACACAATATACGATGAACACCAATCTACGTAAACAAACACAAATAACGTAAATAAGACATGAACTCTCCTACAACAAGTGGAGGTAAATAAGACATGAACTCTCCTACAACAAGTGGAGGTAAATAAGACATGAACTCTCCTACAACAAGTGGAGGTAAATAAGACATGAACTCTCCTACAGCAAGTGGAGGTAAATAAGACATGAACTCTCCTACAACAAGTGGAGGTAAATAAGACATGAACTCTCCTACAACAAGTGGAGGTAAATAAGACATGAACTCTCCTACAACAAGTGGAGGTAAATAAGACATGAACTCTCCTACAACAAGTGGAGGTAAATAAGACATGAACTCTCCTACAACAAGTGGAGGTAAATAAGACATGAACTCTCCTACAGCAAGTGGAGGTAAATAAGACATGAACTCTCCTACAGCAAGTGGAGGTAAATAAGACATGAACTCTCCTACAACAAGTGGAGGTAAATAAGACATGAACTCTCCTACAACAAGTGGAGGTAAATAAGACATGAACTCTCCTACAACAAGTGGAGGTAAATAAGACATGAACTCTCCTACAACAAGTGGAGGTAAATAAGACATGAACTCTCCTACAACAAGTGGAGGTAAATAAGACATGAACTCTCCTACAGCAAGTGGAGGTAAATAAGACATGAACTCTCCTACAGCAAGTGGAGGTAAATAAGACATGAACTCTCCTACAACAAGTGGAGGTAAATAAGACATGAACTCTCCTACAACAAGTGGAGGTAAATAAGACATGAACTCTCCTACAACAAGTGGAGGTAAATAAGACATGAACTCTCCTACAACAAGTGGAGGTAAATAAGACATGAACTCTCCTACAACAAGTGGAGGTAAATAAGACATGAACTCTCCTACAACAAGTGGAGGTAAATAAGACATGAACTCTCCTACAGCAAGTGGAGGTAAATAAGACATGAACTCTCCTACAGCAAGTGGAGGTAAATAAGACATGAACTCTCCTACAACAAGTGGAGGTAAATAAGACATGAACTCTCCTACAACAAGTGGAGGTAAATAAGACATGAACTCTCCTACAACAAGTGGAGGTAAATAAGACATGAACTCTCCTACAACAAGTGGAGGTAAATAAGACATGAACTCTCCTACAACAAGTGGAGGTAAATAAGACATGAACTCTCCTACAGCAAGTGGAGGTAAATAAGACATGAACTCTCCTACAGCAAGTGGAGGTAAATAAGACATGAACTCTCCTACAACAAGTGGAGGTAAATAAGACATGAACTCTCCTACAACAAGTGGAGGTAAATAAGACATGAACTCTCCTACAACAAGTGGAGGTAAATAAGACATGAACTCTCCTACAACAAGTGGAGGTAAATAAGACATGAACTCTCCTACAACAAGTGGAGGTAAATAAGACATGAACTCTCCTACAGCAAGTGGAGGTAAATAAGACATGAACTCTCCTACAGCAAGTGGAGGTAAATAAGACATGAACTCTCCTACAACAAGTGGAGGTAAATAAGACATGAACTCTCCTACAGCAAGTGGAGGTAAATAAGACATGAACTCTCCTACAACAAGTGGAGGTAAATAAGACATGAACTCTCCTACAACAAGTGGAGGTAAATAAGACATGAACCCTCCTACAACAAGTGGAGGTAAATAAGACATGAACTCTCCTACAACAAGTGGAGGTAAATAAGACATGAACTCTCCTACAACAAGTGGAGGTAAATAAGACATGAACTCTCCTACAACAAGTGGAGGTAAATAAGACATGAACTCTCCTACAACAAGTGGAGGTAAATAAGACATGAACTCTCCTACAACAAGTGGAGGTAAATAAGACATGAACTCTCCTACAACAAGTGGAGGTAAATAAGACATGAACTCTCCTACAACAAGTGGAGGTAAATAAGACATGAACTCTCCTACAGCAAGTGGAGGTAAATAAGACATGAACTCTCCTACAACAAGTGGAGGTAAATAAGACATGAACTCTCCTACAACAAGTGGAGGTAAATAAGACATGAACTCTCCTACAACAAGTGGAGGTAAATAAGACATGAACTCTCCTACAACAAGTGGAGGTAAATAAGACATGAACTCTCCTACAACAAGTGGAGGTAAATAAGACATGAACTCTCCTACAACAAGTGGAGGTAAATAAGACATGAACTCTCCTACAACAAGTGGAGGTAAATAAGACATGAACTCTCCTACAACAAGTGGAGGTAAATAAGACATGAACTCTCCTACAGCAAGTGGAGGTAAATAAGACATGAACTCTCCTACAGCAAGTGGAGGTAAATAAGAACCGAATATCGTTTTTATGCTGAAATTGTAGCATAGACTTGTTGTATAATATAATATCTATCACAATGTTTAATGGCTCTTTGATGGTTTCATTATATTTTCTGATTATTCATATACTTAACTATAAACACAATTGTCTGGGTTCGTGGTCTATCAATTATGATGTATGCCACTTGAAGATAACCTTTCAGGAAATATTATATAGACATTACTCAACAGTTGAGAAATTTAAATTATCTTTCAATTAATTCTTCATAAAGAAAGCACCAACTGACTTGTCATGGTTTAGCTTACTCTTAGAGATAACAGTTATTACGGAGAAATCTTAATATTAACTTCGACTTTAATAAATCATAAATGGCTTCTTACAGTTTTATTGTGGATCCACTCCCTTGTGAATGTTCTTACGAATCTTTGTTTCCTTATTTGTTATGAGTTCGTGAAACACTCTTCATCGGTAACGTCCATAGTCCAATTAAAGGGATATTAAAGCTCGTTTTCGCAATCCAAAAATACTTTGCACGCCCATATAATCCCTAATATCTTTCAAATATCACTTAAAAGGGTCGGAATTAATTTTTGTACAGGAAGCAAAAATTCAATTATTGCAAAGACCGAAAGATATGACAGAATTATCAACGAATTATGTCACATTTACAAAGTTTCATTGATAAAAATCGGGTTAATGTTTCATAAATATCATTTATTGAACCAATTGCAAGTTTTCATGAGATACAAAAAATTACCAAAATGAGCTTTAATATCCCTTTATACCGTCTCAGTGTACAAGTGATGCTATTTTACAGTGTGAATATATCTGAGCTTATTTTGGTTATCCTGTTAGGCCCGTCTGATTACTTTCTCCCAAATACCTTTTATTTGAGTTTAAAATATTTTGGCTATTAGAGTATCTGATCAAAGTGATCACAGCAACGTTCTTGTGCACAACATTAGATATCTACGTTTTTTGTTATTAGAAATACTGTTATAGTGACAGCCGAAACCTTTGAGCCGTAATGAAAGCGGGAGGATTGGCGCTTTAAAATCTTATTCAACCCACCATTTCTTTAAGAATGCCTGTACCAAGTCAGGGTCATTACGGTTTTCACAGTTTTCCGGTTGTTGACTAATTTTGTCTGTTTATATACTTATGAGTTTTGACTTTCCCTTCATATCCAGAAAGCATGGGTAGTTTGCTCATTTGCATATCCAAGATGGCGGTTTCTTCAAGCCAGAAATCTTTACAAAGATTTCTTAAAGAAATATTTTGTTCGGGGGTGCTGGCATTTTTCTGAGGTGAAATATTTGACATTGCACCGGTAGAAACAAGCACAGCAAATTTTAGCTAGATGTATAAATTATTCGCGGTTCCCACACTATTTTAAAAACAAGGCATATTTCTGTGAATTCTAATATGGATATCACTGCAGAATTCAAATCTTAGTCGACTTCTGACCATTTGTTTAATTGTTTACCATGGATGCACACTATTTTCTGAACCAAATACGGAAACTTCCGGTGTAGATCTATCTCTTTTTTCACAAATTATTTGAATAAAATTTGTTTCCACGGTTCCCAGGAAGATTGAAATGGTCATATTTTGGGAAATGTCAGCTTCTGTAAGGGCCACTTGAAGGGCAACGTGTGTTTTCACTAACACTCGAATTGTTATCTGCTGAAAAATAGTCAATCATTGCCGACACCGGTTTAAATATGGAAAATAATTAAGTCGAGGCTCCATGAAGGGTAAATAAACTTTTTATAATGATACATTTGAATTCGATGAATGTTTATTACACAATATCAACAAAACATTGAATACTTGTAGTAAGCACATTCAAAAAATTTAACAATATAAAATCTATATACTAAACGATTTCAATGACATAGTTAATACTTATGTGGGGCAGATATTGAAAAAAATGCACAATATATTTTTTATTTAGTATACATATTTTTATTTATCTAATTGATCGTGAAAAAAAAGGGGGGCAGTGCATATATTTTCGATCTTTTACACACATCATCGAGTTCCTAATGAACATATGATGACAATTAATTTTGATACGATCACAAATAATTATATGAAGTTATTTATGTGATCAAAACTAATGAAATATTACTAAAAAAAAATAGATACGAGTTTTCATCAGCGTTCATTGATCAGCGTCTTCCAAATATGGTTCAACGTTTATTTGCTGACGTCATACATGACGCGATTTGGCTTATGAATATTCATGAGCAAAAGTACCCATGATTTCCGGCTATGTTGTAAGATTGTTCGGAGTTCGGTAATTTTTGTATTACCCTTATTTGGTCCATACCTCTACTAGCAGTCCTCGCATCACTTGGTCCATACCTCTACTAGCAGTCCTCGCATTTATTATCCCCCCAGTTGTCAGTACTTCGGCACTGACATAGTTTATTACACATACGTTAGGTTCCAATAGTTATGAAATGTAATGATATAAATATATCATCAGGTTCCTTTTCAAATTAGGTAAACAATGTTTATTTATTATTGTCTGATTTTGTTCTTCAGGGATAAACAATTTCATCGTGTACCGACCATTTTAAGTATCATATTGCCATTAATTTATTTACAATTCTCTAGACTTAAAACAATATAAAAGATTATTGCAGTACTACTGAAGTCATTTTTCCGGACAGACTGGTTCTATTTGACAAGCGTGTTACTATAGTAATCAACGTATTGACACGACATATATCACTTGTATGAGAACATATTAAAATTGGATCAATTCCTTGGTTTAATATTAAACGTCAAAAGTACGCACAAGTTAACTTTGAAAACATTTCAAGATAATGTGTATGTTGAGTTCAATAAAAGTCTTTAATCAAAGGACAGACAAATCAGTGACTCAAAAGTAACCTATTAATAATGGTACACAGACACAGGAACTATTCACCGTCCCGGAGTACTCGAGTTCACCCGTGATTTTAATGGTGTTCGTGCTGTTTAGTCTTTAGTTTTCAGTGTAGTGTTTTGTAGATCCTCTATTGTCAGATTTCTTATATTGTCTGTCCTTCTTAGATTTACGGTGTGAATACCCATTTGGTATCTTCACACTTTTCTTCACTAAAAGTCGGGATACATTTCCAAAAACATTGTCAAGTTTCTCATCGGAATAAGCGGGAGGTTTGGCGCCTTAACATCTGATGCAACCCACCATTTCTTTAGAAATGCCTGTACCAAGTCAGTGTCATTACGGTTTTCACAGTTTTCCGGTTGTTGACTGATTTTGTCTGTTTATATATTTATGAGTTTTGACTTTCCCTTTGTAAGATTGTTCGGAGTTCGGTAATTTTGTTATTACCCTTATTTAATACACGTGTTGCAGGTCGTTGTACTTGTTGCTATGTGCAACCAAGCCCTTTGTTAATATTGTTCAACATATGTTTTACTATGTAACCGCTTCATTCGTGTGCATGTTCTCAATCACTGTATGACCATTATATCAATGTGTTACAAACATAACACCTTAGCAAAAAACATGAATTATCAGCCCATTTTTCATCCAGTAATTTCTGATACTTTTTTTTTTTGTTATCTTTATTATATATACACATTCTAATTATATACATGTATCACAGATATATTATAATGCACATCATAGGAAAATAATTCCCTTAATTAATGTCAATTTCTCTTCTAAATGTTCATTTCGAAAATTATCAAGATTTATTATATTCATAATAATACGATTAAAAACTATTATACATTTATTCGTCCGTTTTTATAATAGTCAAATTAACAAACAACAAATAATATTTCTAATTTGCGTGGATTAAATTGAAATATAATATAACGGTTGGATACCATACCAGAGTAATTTCTGATACATCCGTTTCCACGTGTCTATTGAACCTTTAACATAGCTTGAACTTGGTTGTTGTCGTTGTCGATTTAATGACAGTATTAATAGAATGAGAAAATCGTACGAAACTAATTCTAAATAAGTTATAGATTACACCTGTGTAAAGCTCTTATCAATTTGTCCCAGACACGTTGAATGCCGAACAAATTAGAAAGATCAATTATCAATGATAGTTATAAATCAATCAAAAAGGTTAAATAGTGATGGTCGGCATTAAGACCTTGTCAATGCTTATTAACTACGATCATACTATTTAACAAGCGGATAACACTGAACACTAGTTAGCATGAAATGAGAGTTGAGATTTTATTAACAGGTGATTGTTCACGTTGTTGATATTGGTGGAATTGATGGCCATCACTGTTTTTACTTTGTTTTCATAGTGTTAGAGTTATGGTGTTAAACGCCACTTTCAACACTATTATAGTTATATCGGTCTTTTCATAAAACAAATATGTAGTTTTATATATCTTCTTAAGAAATATGTTGCTTTTATATGTAATTATGTGTAGTGATATTATTGATGATATAAACACAATATACATTGACGACAAACATACAAACAAAATTATAGGTGCGAGCTCTAGGAAAAGGAAGAAAAGCGAGCCTCTGGCAACTGAATTTATGTTTACTGACATTGTACTTATATAGTTTGTATCCTGTAGTATTAAAAAGTCCAAACCAACTGCCACATTGTCTGAAAAAAACAGACACAAGCGTCGCTATAATCGTTTTCAATGGTGTCCTCTATTACGTCCGCGATTATAACTATTACAATTTTTTCTGTCGTATAAATATAATTATGTAGACTATACCAGCTGTCAGTCGTTGTTCTATAATATTACCCTACTCCTTCCAAATTTTCAATATATATTAAAACAAGATGAAAGATACCAATGTGTTAACTAGATGTCGTAAATCAAAGGAGAGACAATACAATGGTGAAAACAAAAAGGATGAAAAGGTCAAACAAAGGTCAACAACATACTACACCTAAAACCTAAGATTAAGCAACATGAACCGACAAACACAATTGGGTGAAGGTTAATCAGTTGCTATTACATTATTGCCACGCGTCGTATTACTCCTGTTAAAATTATTAACCTCTGTAATGTATGATCTAAATAAATAAATCCAACGAGCCATTAGCCCATGTGGTAGTAGATGCAAGCTTAGGTCCATGAAATATATTGTAAAATACAAATAACAATTGTATATTGTGTTCGTGATCACTATTGAATTTGAACAGTTTTAACCATCTAGAATTAGACGGAACAAAACATATAATGAATTGCATACACACAGTGGCATCAAAGCGACAAACATGTTCAAATGTAGCGCTTATCGACAGCAAAGAAAAAAGACTGTCGTTCATCCACAAGCTAGGGGCTGTTTCAAACTGAATTTTGGCATAAATTATGCCTATTGCTGAACACGCTACTGTGCCAATGAAATGTAGAACAGCAATAAAAGCAGCCTTTGCATGGTTCATCTTCATTTGCATCATCATATCTTGTCGGCCATTATGCTGTCTGTCCTTCTTCGATTTACCGTTTCTGATTACTACTTTGATATTTTCATATTTTTATGACTAAAACCATCAAGAAACACATTATATCTAAAAAAAAAAAAAAACAAAAAAAAAAAAAACACTATCGACACTGACACGTCTACATATACAGCATGGACTTATATATTTATATGGAAATAAGTAGACGTGAACCAATACATCTAGCCATAATATTTTTTTTCTCACGGGAACAGCGTTGTGTATGAAATATGATATAAAAGTAATACGATCCCACCAGAAGAATGTGTTTTATTCAGAACATTGTCCCATAGCATAGAATTATGTCAAGATACCAAGGCAGGCATTCATCATTAGCCATCATAAGACATCATATTCTACTGTATAAAGCTGACATTCAATATATCATGCTTAGTAGTAATAAAACATATACTGCTTTGTTGTTCTCTAAGGAAAAAGAAATCTAGAAATATTTATTCTGCTGATTTAAAGTATCAATATGTCATAATACATCATCAATTCTTTCAAGGGTTCATTTAATACTCTATTTATAACGATAAAATTGTTCGGAACGGACTGTCGTAAAACATTAGACCAGTTTTCTACTTGACTAATCACTAATGTTCATTTGATGGGTCGCACGTGATCTTTTAATATTTAGAATACTTTGTTTCAATATATAGAGCACAAAATGAATGAACGGAAGCAGAAATCATAACTTTGTGGATATAAACTGACACAAAATGTGCCATAAAATTTTGGAATAAAGACAGCACTTTTTTAATAATGATACAAAAGTGTTTCACGGAAAAAGGTAATCTAGACCATTTAAAAATGTGGAATTAAACACATTTAGAAGATTACAAAATGGTAGAGCAAAATTCAAACCTTCAGAAGAATGCTACAGGTGTGTCTAGAAAATAATAAAGTAATCAAACGTAGACGGTCAAACACTATGTCGAGAAATTATGCAGTAGATCACCAAATTACATTGCAAACGTCGAATGTTGAGTACGTGGTTATGCAAATTACACAGAAAAGTTGACCATAAGAACATCGAATTTTAATTGTATTTGTTGACAATCCAAAATACTGCGACATATGTAACTGTACAACGTAATTAAAACATACATCACCCAAAATATATATTTAATGGTGGATTTATACATTCTATATAAACATATTTCTGTTATTATACTTATATAGTATACAAACATTGTAAGGTTTGTTTCTCTCAATTGATGAGAACTTGATTTTAAATGGAAACTCATTGTTATTCACGTCGTTTCATTCTCGTCAATATTAAACCTACTTGTTAATGAAAAATCAGTGGTACCTTACCGCAATGTACCACTATATATCATGTTGACAAAAAGGAAAAGTAAATTATCTCCCTTTACAATGCCTCTGTTGTAATTTTTCTTATCTATCTTCGTGACTGTAGGGAGTTAAATAATATTTTTCAATAAAAAGTCAATGTGAATAAAACATGCAAAGGTAAACTAAACAATATAGGTATTGTATATTCAATGCGACGTTTTCAGTACAAAAAGGAAAATTATCTCCCTTTGCGATACTTCTTTTGATATTTGTCTTAGCATATCTTCGTGACTGTAGGAAGCTAAATAATATTTCTCAATGAAAAATAAATATACCAAACAGTAGAACTATTTTACAACAAAAACTACGTTTTCAGCAGAAAATGAATGTCGCTTTCTAATATTATATCTATCGTATACATAAGAATATAAAAAAGTTAATTAAGTTACCGCTGCCCATCAACACTAATGTAACATATAATATTTTATGAGATGGTACTAATACATCCTGTCATGGCATTAAACATTATATTAATTCAGCAACACTTAAAAACACTATGCTTTAGCGATGTCGACAATATACCAAAACGAGGTTCTAATACATAACAGTATATAATGATGAAGGCACATGTCTTGAAGATGTCTACCAAATCGAGGCTGTTATGAATATCATGATGCTATGCTCATGCGCAGAACTATAGCAATACTTTGCCATTTAAATTATTATGTGAAACCATAGGTAGTACAATTCATACTCCTCTATCTGGAGGAGTTCACCAATTTTATACTTTGCCATTTAAATTATTATGTGGACCTGCAACCATAGGTAGTACAATTCATACTCCTCTATCTGGAGGAGTTCACCAATTTTATACTTTGCCATTTAAATTATTATGTGGACCTGCAACCATAGGTAGTACAATTCATACTCCTCTATCTGGAGGACTTCACCAATTTTATACTTTGCCATTTAAATTATTATGTGGACCTGAAACCATAGGTAGTACAATTCATACTCCTCTATCTGGAGGACTTCACCAATTTTATACTTTGCCATTTAAATTATTATGTGGACCTGAAACCATAGGTAGTACAATTCATACTCCTCTATCTGGAGGACTTCACCAATTTTATACTTTGCCATTTAAATTATTATGTGGACCTGAAACCATAGGTAGTACAATTCATACTCCTCTATCTGGAGGACTTCACCAATTTTATAAAAATGTGTAGCATGAGAGCATGTTCTAGTAATGTGAAGCCAGCCTAGAATATTACTGGATGACCTTGACAGACATGTTCTAACAATGTGAAGCTAGTCTTGAATATTTCTGGATGACCTTGACTGACATGTTCTAGCAATGTGAAGCTAGTCTTGAATATTTCTGAATGTCCTTGACAGGCATGTCCTAGCAATTTGAAGCTAGTCTTGAATATTTCTGGGTAATGACCTTGACATTGGTGTCATACAACAGCAAACAACAATTAAAGAAAAGAACACTTACTTGCATATTCTTTTCCTATGTTTTCAACAATAGTAGATAATATCATGTCTATGGTCTCAAATTTGAAGTATCTTTGCTCCAGTTTGGCATCTTTTAGTCCGAAATGGATGCCATCAGCTGTTATGTGGCAAAACTTTTCCAATATATGATTTTGTCCTTCTGGATCATATAATAAATTAACCTTGTGCCATGAGAATTTCTGGAGTAATGAGAGCAGCATATTAACAATTGAGTTAATATTGGAGCCCACTCTAGTAGTCAGGTTGAACATACTCTTTTTCTTTGTGGCAAAATCTCGGGCCATCGCACCAGGCGTTACCATAGCAATATTCCAATATCGTATTTGCCTGGCAACTGGTGCGGCTGCATAGTCACAACATGGACCAAAAAATACATCAATTTCTCTTCTAACAAAGAAATTAATTGCCTCATTCATTCCATCTGCAACATTGCACTTTGAATCAGCAAAATGAATCGAAATATTCCTATCCGTTATCAATTTTAATTCAGTTCTGACTTTCTCTACGGCGATCTCGATTGCTGGTTCTACTCTATCAATTGAAAATAAACGGGCATTGTTCCGAGGAACCAATGTTCCTATGGTAATAGGTTCTATTTCCTTGGCACATGTGTATACAGTATGTAGAAGAATGACAAGAAGAATAGCCATTGTATCCATATTATTTATTATCTCCCTTTATCACTATGATAAGTTATCATGTTTCACTGTTTGCTCTCCTTATACAGTGTGATTATATAACTGTCACCATTTAAATCTATTTTTTATATAATTTTCACTATTTTTGGATTTTATTCTCCTTTTGTTGTATTTTTATTCTCCTTTTGTTGTATTTTTGCCCTTGTTTGTATATTTGTCTCCTTATTCAGTGTGGTTATATAATGTTCACCTTTCGATTCTATATTTGTTAATTATCCAATGTAACTACAAACGTTTCACATTTCAATTGTGATTTCCATTTGTCCATATAAGAACGTTGTTCTTTGTGTTTTCTTAAGTTTACGAATTTTATGAATAAATTAAATCTATTCAGCAAAAAGATAATTTCCTGACTCCGTATTTCATAAATCCTCACATATATTACATCCCATGATTACTAATACTCAACACATATCATAATTACAAACTTGTGATATATAGGTCCATATATTAACGTTGTATTTTGTCTTTTCACAAGTTTACGAACTTTTATGAATAAATTTATCCTGGTTGTTTATTTCATAAATCCTCTACTATTTTATTCCAAAATTGCTAACACTCAACACAAATCATCACTACAAACGTGTACTCGGGTGAGATATACCTGCAGTTTGGTGATATACAAAACTATTCATATTTGCACGTATGTTAGACGTATACTCTACCCGGTTCAATACCATATATTCAATATGAACTCCACAATATCTATATAAAGCAGTAACGTAGCCTTCCACTAAATTGGACAATTTGTTATATTACATTCAATCACTGGTTTGTAGATGGTTTTCAGTGGTTTTCAATAGATTGTGATCTGTATTTATTCCGCCCTTAGTGTAATACTTTATATGGTAAATTAGACTCTGAAAAAAGACGAAAAGAACTATCTATTAATAATGAAATCATACAAATTCATATAACTTCACATTATTGGTTATCATTGGTTATTACTTGACAGTTTGTCTCTGATTATTACATAAGCTTTATAGTAATGTTATAAAACATTAATAAATGACAAATTAACAGGATATACAATATTGATACGTTAATATATCTTTCTAAAATTAACAGGATATACAATATTGATACGTTAATATCTCTCTAAAATTAACAGGATATACAATATTGACACGTTAATATATCTCTCTAAAATTAACAGGATATATAATATTGCTACGTTAATAGATCTCTCTAAAATTAACAGGATATACAATATTGATACGTTAATATATCTTTCTAATATTAATATGATATACAATATTGATACGTCAATATATCTTTCTAATATTAATATGATATACAATATTGATACGTCAATATATCTTTCTAATATTAATACCACATTGATATTAACCGTATTATATGAACTTTACATTATCTAGATGATTTTGTTTTCAATTTTTATTTTGCACTTGACTTGTGTATTCACTCCAAAACAAAATAAAAAATCCTAAGAACGTGGATGAATGGACAGGTAAGTCATATTGAAATCAGAGGTTTTTTTATCATATACCCCATATAAAGTCATATTGGGTAGTCTCATCATATACCTCATATAAAGTCATATTGGGTAGTCTCATCATATACCTCATATAAAGTCATATTGGGTAGTCTCATCATATACCTCATATAAAGTCATATTGGGTAGTCTCATCATATACCTCATATAAAGTCATATTGGGTAGTCTCATCATATACCTCATATAAAGTCATATTGGGTAGTCTCATCATATACCTCATATAAAGTCATATTGGGTAGTCTCATCATATACCTCATATAAAGTCATATTGGGTAGTCTCATCATATACCTCATATAAAGTCATATTGGGTAGTCTCATCATATACCTCATATAAAGTCATATTGGGTAGTCTCATCATATACCTCATATAAAGTCATATTGGGTAGTCTCATCATATACCTCATATAAAGTCATATTGGGTAGTCTCATCATATACCTCATATAAAGTCATATTGGGTAGTCTCATCATATACCTCATATAAAGTCATATTGGGTAGTCTCATCATATACCTCATATAAAGTCATATTGGGTAGTCTCATCATATACCTCATATAAAGTCATATTGGGTAGTCTCATCATATACCTCATATAAAGTCATATTGGGTAGTCTCATCATATACCTCATATAAAGTCATATTGGGTAGTCTCATCATATACCTCATATAAAGTCATATTGGGTAGTCTCATCATATACCTCATATAAAGTCATATTGGGTAGTCTCATCATATACCTCATATAAAGTCATATTGGGTAGTCTCATCATATACCTCATATAAAGTCATATTGGGTAGTCTCATCATATACCTCATATAAAGTCATATTGGGTAGTCTCATCATATACCTCATATAAAGTCATATTGGGTAGTCTCATCATATACCTCATATAAAGTCATATTGGGTAGTCTCATCATATACCTCATATAAAGTCATATTGGGTAGTCTCATCATATACCTCATATAAAGTCATATTGGGTAGTCTCATCATATACCTCATATAAAGTCATATTGGGTAGTCTCATCATATACCTCATATAAAGTCATATTGGGTAGTCTCATCATATACCTCATATAAAGTCATATTGGGTAGTCTCATCATATACCTCATATAAAGTCATATTGGGTAGTCTCATCATATACCCCATATAAAGTCATATTGGGTAGTCTCATCATATACCTCATATAAAGTCATATTGGGTAGTCTCATCATATACCTCATATAAAGTCATATTGGGTAGTCTCATCATATACCTCATATAAAGTCATATTGGGTAGTCTCATCATATACCTCATATAAAGTCATATTGGGTAGTCTCATCATATACCTCATATAAAGTCATATTGGGTAGTCTCATCATATAACTCATATAAAGTCATATTGGGTAGTCTCATCATATACCTCATATAAAGTCATATTGGGTAGTCTCATCATATACCCCATATAAAGTCATATTGGGTAGTCTCATCATATACCTCATATAAAGTCATATTGGGTAGTCTCATCATATACCTCATATAAAGTCATATTGGGTAGTCTCATCATATACCTCATATAAAGTCATATTGGGTAGTCTCATCATATACCTCATATAAAGTCATATTGGGTAGTCTCATCATATACCTCATATAAATTCATATTGGGTAGTCTCATCATATACCTCATATAAAGTCATATTGGGTAGTCTCATCATATACCTCATATAAAGTCATATTGGGTAGTCTCATCATATACCCCATATAAAGTCATATTGGGTAGTCTCATCATATACCTCATATAAAGTCATATTGGGTAGTCTCATCATATACCTCATATAAAGTCATATTGGGTAGTCTCATCATATACCTCATATAAAGTCATATTGAGTAGTCTCATCATATACCTCATATAAAGTCATATTGGGTAGTCTCCTCATATACCTCATATAAAGTCATATTGGGTAGTCTCCTCATATACCTCATATAAAGTCATATTGGGTAGTCTCCTCATATACCTCATATAAAGTCATATTGGGTAGTCTCATCATATACCTCATATAAAGTCATATTGGGTAGTCTCATCATATACCTCATATAAAGTCATATTGGGTAGTCTCATCATATACCTCATATAAAGTCATATTGGGTAGTCTCATCATATACCTCATATAAAGTCATATTGGGTAGTCTCATCATATACCTCATATAAAGTCATATTGGGTAGTCTCATCATATACCTCATATAAAGTCATATTGGGTAGTCTCATCATATACCTCATATAAAGTCATATTGGGTAGTCTCATCATATACCTCATATAAAGTCATATTGGGTAGTCTCATCATATACCTCATATAAAGTCATATTGGGTAGTTTCATCATATACCTCATATAAAGTCATATTGGGTAGTCTCATCATATACCTCATATAAAGTCATATTGGGTAGTCTCATCATATACCTCATATAAAGTCATATTGGGTAGTCTCATCATATACCTCATATAAAGTCATATTGGGTAGTCTCATCATATACCTCATATAAAGTCATATTGGGTAGTCTCATCATATACCTCATATAAAGTCAAATTGGGTAGTCTCATCATATACCTCATATAAAGTCATATTGGGTAGTCTCATCATATACCTCATATAAAGTCATATTGGGTAGTCTCATCATATACCTCATATAAAGTCATATTGGGTAGTCTCATCATATACCTCATATAAAGTCATATTGGGTAGTCTCATCATATACCTCATATAAAGTCATATTGGGTAGTCTCATCATATACCTCATATAAAGTCATATTGGGTAGTCTCATCATATACCTCATATAAAGTCATATTGGGTAGTCTCATCATATACCCCATATAAAGTCATATTGGGTAGTCTCATCATATACCTCATATAAAGTCATATTGGGTAGTCTCCTCATATACCTCATATAAAGTCATATTGGGTAGTCTCATCATATACCTCATATAAAGTCATATTGGGTAGTCTCATCATATACCTCATATAAAGTCATATTGGGTAGTCTCATCATATACCTCATATAAAGTCATATTGGGTAGTCTCATCATATACCTCATATAAAGTCATATTGGGTAGTCTCATCATATACCTCATAAAAAGTCATATTGGGTAGTCTCATCATATACCTCATATAAAGTCATATTGGGTAGTCTCATCATATACCTCATATAAAGTCATATTGGGTAGTCTCATCATATACCCCATATAAAGTCATATTGGGTAGTCTCATCATATACCTCATATAAAGTCATATTGGGTAGTCTCATCATATACCTCATATAAAGTCATATTGGGTAGTCTCATCATATACCTCATATAAAGTCATATTGGGTAGTCTCATCATATACCTCATATAAAGTCATATTGGGTAGTCTCATCACATACCTCATATAAAGTCATATTGGGTAGTCTCATCATATACCCCATATAAAGTCATATTGGGTAGTCTCATCATATACCTCATATAAAGTCATATTGGGTAGTCTCATCATATACCTCATATAAAGTCATATTGGGTAGTCTCATCATATACCTCATATAAAGTCATATTGGGTAGTCTCCTCATATACCTCATATAAAGTCATATTGGGTAGTCTCCTCATATACCTCATATAAAGTCATATTGGGTAGTCTCCTCATATACCTCATATAAAGTCATATTGGGTAGTCTCCTCATATACCTCATATAAAGTCATATTGGGTAGTCTCATCATATACCTCATATAAAGTCATATTGGGTAGTCTCATCATATACCTCATATAAAGTCATATTGGGTAGTCTCATCATATACCTCATATAAAGTCATATTGGGTAGTCTCATCATATACCTCATATAAAGTCATATTGGGTAGTCTCATCATATACCTCATATAAAGTCATATTGGGTAGTCTCATCATATACCTCATATAAAGTCATATTGGGTAGTCTCATCATATACCTCATATAAAGTCATATTGGGTAGTTTCATCATATACCTCATATAAAGTCATATTGGGTAGTCTCATCATATACCTCATATAAAGTCATATTGGGTAGTCTCATCATATACCTCATATAAAGTCATATTGGGTAGTCTCATCATATACCTCATATAAAGTCATATTGGGTAGTCTCATCATATACCTCATATAAAGTCATATTGGGTAGTCTCATCATATACCTCATATAAAGTCATATTGGGTAGTCTCATCATATACCTCATATAAAGTCATATTGGGTAGTCTCATCATATACCTCATATAAAGTCATATTGGGTAGTCTCATCATATACCTCATATAAAGTCATATTGGGTAGTCTCATCATATACCTCATATAAAGTCATATTGGGTAGTCTCATCATATACCTCATATAAAGTCATATTGGGTAGTCTCATCATATACCTCATATAAAGTCATATTGGGTAGTCTCATCATATACCTCATATAAAGTCATATTGGGTAGTCTCATCATATACCCCATATAAAGTCATATTGGGTAGTCTCATCATATACCTCATATAAAGTCATATTGGGTAGTCTCCTCATATACCTCATATAAAGTCATATTGGGTAGTCTCATCATATACCTCATATAAAGTCATATTGGGTAGTCTCATCATATACCTCATATAAAGTCATATTGGGTAGTCTCATCATATACCTCATATAAAGTCATATTGGGTAGTCTCATCATATACCTCATATAAAGTCATATTGGGTAGTCTCATCATATACCTCATATAAAGTCATATTGGGTAGTCTCATCATATACCTCATATAAAGTCATATTGGGTAGTCTCATCATATACCTCATATAAAGTCATATTGGGTAGTCTCATCATATACCTCATAAAAAGTCATATTGGGTAGTCTCATCATATACCTCATATAAAGTCATATTGAGTAGTCTCATCATATACCCATATAAAGTCATATTGGGTAGTCTCATCATATTCCTCATATAAAGTCATATTGGGTAGTCTCATCATATACCTCATATAAAGTCATATTGGGTAGTCTCATCATATACCTCATATAAAGTCATATTGGGTAGTCTCATCATATACCTCATATAAAGTCATATTGGGTAGTCTCATCATATACCTCATATAAAGTCATATTGGGTAGTCTCATCATATACCTCATATAAAGTCATATTGGGTAGTCTCATCATATACCCCATATAAAGTCATATTGGGTAGTCTCATCATATACCTCATATAAAGTCATATTGGGTAGTCTCATCATATACCTCATATAAAGTCATATTGGGTAGTCTCATCATATACCTCATATAAAGTCATATTGGGTAGTCTCATCATATACCTCATATAAAGTCATATTGGGTAGTCTCCTCATATACCTCATATAAAGTCATATTGGGTAGTCTCCTCATATACCTCATATAAAGTCATATTGGGTAGTCTCCTCATATACCTCATATAAAGTCATATTGGGTAGTCTCATCATATACCTCATATAAAGTCATATTGGGTAGTCTCATCATATACCTCATATAAAGTCATATTGGGTAGTCTCATCATATACCTCATATAAAGTCATATTGGGTAGTCTCATCATATACCTCATATAAAGTCATATTGGGTAGTCTCATCATATACCTCATATAAAGTCATATTGGGTAGTCTCATCATATACCTCATATAAAGTCATATTGGGTAGTCTCATCATATACCTCATATAAAGTCATATTGGGTAGTCTCATCATATACCTCATATAAAGTCATATTGGGTAGTTTCATCATATACCTCATATAAAGTCATATTGGGTAGTCTCATCATATACCTCATATAAAGTCATATTGGGTAGTCTCATCATATACCTCATATAAAGTCATATTGGGTAGTCTCATCATATACCTCATATAAAGTCATATTGGGTAGTCTCATCATATACCTCATATAAAGTCATATTGGGTAGTCTCATCATATACCTCATATAAAGTCATATTGGGTAGTCTCATCATATACCTCATATAAAGTCATATTGGGTAGTCTCATCATATACCTCATATAAAGTCATATTGGGTAGTCTCATCATATACCTCATATAAAGTCATATTGGGTAGTCTCATCATATACCTCATATAAAGTCATATTGGGTAGTCTCATCATATACCTCATATAAAGTCATATTGGGTAGTCTCATCATATACCTCATATAAAGTCATATTGGGTAGTCTCCTCATATACCTCATATAAAGTCATATTGGGTAGTCTCCTCATATACCTCATATAAAGTCATATTGGGTAGTCTCATCATATACCCCATATAAAGTCATATTGGGTAGTCTCATCATATACCTCATATAAAGTCATATTGGGTAGTCTCATCATATACCTCATATAAAGTCATATTGGGTAGTCTCATCATATACCTCACATAAAGTCATATTGGGTAGTCTCATCATATACCTCATATAAAGTCATATTGGGTAGTCTCATCATATACCTCATATAAAGTCATATTGGGTAGTCTCCTCATATACCTCATATAAAGTCATATTGGGTAGTCTCATCATATACCTCATATAAAGTCATATTGGGTAGTCTCATCATATACCTCATATAAAGTCATATTAGGTAGTCTCATCATATACTTTATATAAAGTCATATTGGGTAGTCTCATCATATACCTCATATAAAGTCATATTGGGTAGTCTCCTCATATACCTCATATAAAGTCATATTGGGTAGTCTCATCATATACCTCATATAAAGTCATATTGGGTAGTCTCCTCATATACCTCATATAAAGTCATATTGGGTAGTCTCCTCATATACCTCATATAAAGTCATATTGGGTAGTCTCATCATATACCTCATATAAAGTCATATTGGGTAGTCTCATCATATACCTCATATAAAGTCATATTGGGTAGTCTCCTCATATACCTCATATAAAGTCATATTGGGTAGTCTCCTCATATACCTCATATAAAGTCATATTGGGTAGTCTCATCATATACCTCATATAAAGTCATATTGGGTAGTCTCATCATATACCTCATATAAAGTCATATTGGGTAGTCTCCTCATATACCTCATATAAAGTCATATTGGGTAGTCTCATCATATACCTCATATAAAGTCATATTGGGTAGTCTCATCATATACCTCATATAAAGTCATATTGGGTAGTCTCATCATATACCTCATATAAAGTCATATTGGGTAGTCTCATCATATACCTCATTTAAAGTCATATTGGGTAGTCTCATCATATACCTCATAAAAAGTCATATTGGGTAGTCTCATCATATACCTCATATAAAGTCATATTGGGTAGTCTCATCATATACCTCATATAAAGTCATATTGGGTAGTCTCATCATATACCTCATATAAAGTCATATTGGGTAGTCTCATCATATACCTCATATAAAGTCATATTGGGTAGTCTCATCATATACCTCATATAAAGTCATATTGGGTAGTCTCATCATATACCTCATATAAAGTCATATTGGGTAGTCTCATCATATACCTCATATAAAGTCATATTGGGTAGTCTCATCATATACCTCATATAAAGTCATATTGGGTAGTCTCATCATATACCTCATATAAAGTCATATTGGGTAGTCTCATCATATACCTCATATAAAGTCATATTGGGTAGTCTCATCATATACCTCATATAAAGTCATATTGGGTAGTCTCATCATATACCTCATATAAAGTCATATTGGGTAGTCTCATCATATACCTCATATAAAGTCATATTGGGTAGTCTCATCATATACCTCATATAAAGTCATATTGGGTAGTCTCATCATATACCTCATATAAAGTCATATTGGGTAGTCTCATCATATACCTCATATAAAGTCATATTGGGTAGTCTCATCATATACCTCATATAAAGTCATATTGGGTAGTCTCATCATATACCTCATATAAAGTCATATTGGGTAGTCTCATCATATACCTCATATAAAGTCATATTGGGTAGTCTCATCATATACCTCATATAAAGTCATATTGGGTAGTCTCATCATATACCTCATATAAAGTCATATTGGGTAGTCTCATCATATACCTCATATAAAGTCATATTGGGTAGTCTCATCATATACCTCATATAAAGTCATATTGGGTAGTCTCATCATATACCTCATATAAAGTCATATTGGGTAGTCTCATCATATACCTCATATAAAGTCATATTGGGTAGTCTCATCATATACCTCATATAAAGTCATATTGGGTAGTCTCATCATATACCTCATATAAAGTCATATTGGGTAGTCTCATCATATACCTCATATAAAGTCATATTGGGTAGTCTCATCATATACCTCATATAAAGTCATATTGGGTAGTCTCATCATATACCTCATATAAAGTCATATTGGGTAGTCTCATCATATACCTCATATAAAGTCATATTGGGTAGTCTCATCATATACCTCATATAAAGTCATATTGGGTAGTCTCATCATATACCTCATATAAAGTCATATTGGGTAGTCTCATCATATACCTCATATAAAGTCATATTGGGTAGTCTCATCATATACCTCATATAAAGTCATATTGGGTAGTCTCATCATATACCTCATAAAAAGTCATATTGGGTAGTCTCATCATATACCTCATATAAAGTCATATTGGGTAGTCTCATCATATACCCCATATAAAGTCATATTGGGTAGTCTCATCATATACCTCATATAAAGTCATATTGGG